>JAPDNY010000011.1:102666332-102756332 GCA_029375565.1 Gekko gecko
AAGGGCAGGGTATAAATCCAATCTCTTCTTCTTCTTCTACCTCACAGGGTGTCTGTTGTGGGGAGGGGAAGGGAAAGGAGTTTGTGAGCCGCTCTGAGACTCCTTTGGGTAGTGAAGGGCAGGGTATAAATCCAATCTCTTCTTCTTCTTCTACCTCACAGGGTGTCTGTTGTGGGGAGGGGAAGGGAAAGGAGTTTGTGAGCCGCTCTGAGACTCCTTTGGGTAGTGAAGGGCAGGGTATAAATCCAATCTCTTCTTCTTCTTCTACCTCACAGGGTGTCTGTTGTGGGGAGGGGAAGGGAAAGGAGTTTGTAAGCCGCTCTGAGACTCCTTCGGGTAGTGAAGGGCAGGGTATAAATCCAATCTCTTCTTCTTCTTCTACCTCACAGGGTGTCTGTTGTGGGGAGGGGAAGGGAAAGGAGTTTGTAAGCCGCTCTGAGACTCCTTCGGGTAGTGAAGGGCAGGGTATAAATCCAATCTCTTCTTCTTCTTCTACCTCACAGGGTGTCTGTTGTGGGGAGGGGAAGGGAAAGGAGTTTGTGAGCCGCTCTGAGACTCCTTTGGGTAGTGAAGGGCAGGGTATAAATCCAATCTCCTCTTCTTCTTCTACCTCACAGGGTGTCTGTTGTGGGGAGGGGAAGGGAAAGGAGTTTGTAGGCCGCTCTGAGACTCCTTCGGGTAGTGCAGGGCGAGGTATAAATCCAATCTCTTCTTCTTCTTCTTCTACCTCACAGGGTGTCTGTTGTGGGGAGGGGAAGGGAAAGGAGTTTGTAGGCCGCTCTGAGACTCCTTCGGGTAGTGAAGGGCGGGGTATAAATCCAATCTCTTCTTCTTCTTCTTCTACCTCACAGGGTGTCTGTTGTGGGGAGGGGAAGGGAAAGGAGTTTGTAGGCCGCTCTGAGACTCCTTCGGGTAGTGAAGGGCGGGGTATAAACCCAATCTCTTCTTCTTCTTCTTCTACCTCACAGGGTGTCTGTTGTGGGGAGGGGAAGGGAAAGGAGTTTGTAGGCCGCTCTGAGACTCCTTCGGGTAGTGAAGGGCAGGGTATAAATCCAATCTCTTCTTCCTCTTCTACCTCACAGGGTGTCTGTTGTGGGGAGGGGAAGGGAAAGGAGTTTGTAAGCCGCTCTGAGACTCCTTCGGGTAGTGAAGGGCAGGGTATAAATCCAATCTCTTCTTCTTCTTCTACCTCACAGGGTGTCTGTTGTGGGGAGGGGAAGGGAAAGGAGTTTGTGAGCCGCTCTGAGACTCCTTTGGGTAGTGAAGGGCAGGGTATAAATCCAATCTCTTCTTCTTCTTCTACCTCACAGGGTGTCTGTTGTGGGGAGGGGAAGGGAAAGGAGTTTGTAGGCCGCTCTGAGACTCCTTCGGGTAGTGAAGGGCAGGGTATAAATCCAATCTCTTCTTCCTCTTCTACCTCACAGGGTGTCTGTTGTGGGGAGGGGAAGGGAAAGGAGTTTGTAAGCCGCTCTGAGACTCCTTCGGGTAGTGAAGGGCAGGGTATAAATCCAATCTCTTCTTCTTCTTCTACCTCACAGGGTGTCTGTTGTGGGGAGGGGAAGGGAAAGGAGTTTGTGAGCCGCTCTGAGACTCCTTTGGGTAGTGAAGGGCAGGGTATAAATCCAATCTCTTCTTCTTCTTCTACCTCACAGGGTGTCTGTTGTGGGGAGGGGAAGGGAAAGGAGTTTGTAAGCCGCTCTGAGACTCCTTCGGGTAGTGATGGGCAGGGTATAAATCCAATCTCTTCTTCTTCTTCTTCATCACAGGGTGTCTGTTGTGGGGAGGGGAAGGGAAAGGAGTTTGTGAGCCGCTCTGAGACTCCTTTGGGTAGTGAAGGGCGGGGTTTAAATCCAATCTCCTCTTCTTCTTCTACCTCACAGGGTGTCTGTTGTGGGGAGGGGAAGGGAAAGGAGTTTGTAGGCCGCTCTGAGACTCCTTCGGGTAGTGCAGGGCGAGGTATAAATCCAATCTCTTCTTCTTCTTCTTCTACCTCACAGGGTGTCTGTTGTGGGGAGGGGAAGGGAAAGGAGTTTGTAGGCCGCTCTGAGACTCCTTCGGGTAGTGAAGGGCGGGGTATAAATCCAATCTCTTCTTCTTCTTCTTCTACCTCACAGGGTGTCTGTTGTGGGGAGGGGAAGGGAAAGGAGTTTGTAGGCCGCTCTGAGACTCCTTCGGGTAGTGAAGGGCGGGGTATAAACCCAATCTCTTCTTCTTCTTCTTCTACCTCACAGGGTGTCTGTTGTGGGGAGGGGAAGGGAAAGGAGTTTGTAGGCCGCTCTGAGACTCCTTCGGGTAGTGAAGGGCAGGGTATAAATCCAATCTCTTCTTCCTCTTCTACCTCACAGGGTGTCTGTTGTGGGGAGGGGAAGGGAAAGGAGTTTGTAAGCCGCTCTGAGACTCCTTCGGGTAGTGAAGGGCAGGGTATAAATCCAATCTCTTCTTCTTCTTCTACCTCACAGGGTGTCTGTTGTGGGGAGGGGAAGGGAAAGGAGTTTGTGAGCCGCTCTGAGACTCCTTTGGGTAGTGAAGGGCAGGGTATAAATCCAATCTCTTCTTCTTCTTCTACCTCACAGGGTGTCTGTTGTGGGGAGGGGAAGGGAAAGGAGTTTGTAAGCCGCTCTGAGACTCCTTCGGGTAGTGATGGGCAGGGTATAAATCCAATCTCTTCTTCTTCTTCTACCTCACAGGGTGTCTGTTGTGGGGAGGGGAAGGGAAAGGAGTTTGTAAGCCGCTCTGAGACTCCTTCGGGTAGTGAAGGGCAGGGTATAAATCCAATCTCTTCTTCTTCTTCTACCTCACAGGGTGTCTGTTGTGGGGAGGGGAAGGGAAAGGAGTTTGTGAGCCGCTCTGAGACTCCTTTGGGTAGTGAAGGGCAGGGTATAAATCCAATCTCCTCTTCTTCTTCTACCTCACAGGGTGTCTGTTGTGGGGAGGGGAAGGGAAAGGAGTTTGTAGGCCGCTCTGAGACTCCTTCGGGTAGTGCAGGGCGAGGTATAAATCCAATCTCTTCTTCTTCTTCTTCTACCTCACAGGGTGTCTGTTGTGGGGAGGGGAAGGGAAAGGAGTTTGTAGGCCGCTCTGAGACTCCTTCGGGTAGTGAAGGGCGGGGTATAAACCCAATCTCTTCTTCTTCTTCTTCTACCTCACAGGGTGTCTGTTGTGGGGAGGGGAAGGGAAAGGAGTTTGTAGGCCGCTCTGAGACTCCTTCGGGTAGTGCAGGGCGAGGTATAAATCCAATCTCTTCTTCTTCTTCTTCTACCTCACAGGGTGTCTGTTGTGGGGAGGGGAAGGGAAAGGAGTTTGTAGGCCGCTCTGAGACTCCTTCGGGTAGTGAAGGGCGGGGTATAAACCCAATCTCTTCTTCTTCTTCTTCTACCTCACAGGGTGTCTGTTGTGGGGAGGGGAAGGGAAAGGAGTTTGTCAGCCGCTCTGAGACTCCTTCGGGTAGTGAAGGGCAGGGTATAAATCCAATCTCTTCTTCCTCTTCTACCTCACAGGGTGTCTGTTGTGGGGAGGGGAAGGGAAAGGAGTTTGTAAGCCGCTCTGAGACTCCTTCGGGTAGTGAAGGGCGAGGTATAAATCCAATCTCTTCGTCTTCTCCTCCTCCTCCTCCCTCTACTACATTCTGGCACACACGACCCAACACATTTCCGAAAGCAACAGTGGGAAGTGGGGAATCAGAATCCGTGACAAAAATAGAAATGAAAAGAAAATGAAAGAAATGTGGGAGTATTTATTTAGCATATTTTTAGATTATTAGTTTTCCATCCAAAGGCCTTCCAGGGAGCGTTCCCTCCTCCTTCCCTGCAAGCTTCCGTGGGTGTCGCTACGAGGGCCAAAGTGGAGCTTAAATCAGTCAGTAGTTGGGTTGCCAACTCAATGTTGGGAGATTCCTGGAGATTTCCAGGGTGGATCCTGGGAACAGCAGGGACCTCAGGGAGGTATAAAACCATACAGTCCACCCTCCAAAGCAGCCATTTTCTCCAGGGGTGCTGATCTCAGCAGTCTGGAGATCAGTTGTAATTCCAGGTGATCTCCAGGCACCACCTGGAGACTGGCAACCCTGGCCAGTTTCCATCAAGAAATCTATCACATACGTCCCCTCCTGGTCACTGGTGGAGGGATGATGGGAGGTAGGGTTGCCAGATCCAGGTTGGGAAATCCCTGGAGATTTGGGGATGGAGCCGGGGGAGGACAGGGACCTCGGTGGGGCACAATGCCACAGAGTCCACCCTCCAAAGCACCCGTTTTCTCCAGGGGAACTGATCTCTGGAGACGAGCTGTAATTCCAGGGGATCCCCTGGTCCCACCTGGAGGCTGGCATCCTTCTCCGTGCCCTCTTAATTTTGGAAGGCCTGCCCCACTGACACCCCGGCAGACAATTCCTCTCCCGCACCCCATCTGGACCAGTGTTCCCTCTAAGCTGAGTTAGTGCGAGCCAGCTCCCAATTTTTTTAGCCTCCGGCTCACACATTTTTGTCTCAGCTCAGGAAGGGATGGCTCTGGAGCAAACTCATTTATGCAGCAGCCAAATCGGATCTCTCACAACTTGAATGCCAGGAGCTCACAAAGTGGAATTTTTGCTCACGAGACTCCGCAGCTTAGAGGGAGTATCGGTCTGGACCCATGAAAAGAAAATCGCCTGAGTCAGCAAACCCTCGTGGCCCGCTGGAACTCCCTCTTCTCTCTCTCTAAAAAAAAAAAGGACAGGATGTTTGGTTTCCAGTCCGATATTAAACTCTCCAGCCTCTCGCACCTCTGAATGGTTTCTCGCTCAGGGCAAAAAATGAAATTACCCCTTTAATAAATTATTATGAGTCCAGAGAATAATTTTGGGACGCCTGGCTTTTGAAAGGTTCGTTGTTCTTGGTCGGGAGCCAGCCACGTCTGGAAAAAGAGCCGCCGCTCCGTTTGGAGGGCCGCTGCAGAGGGCGAGGAGGGAAAGGGGACCAAAAAAGCCGTTCAGACTGGAAGATGGCGGTGAGGGATACCTGAGTTTGTCAGTTTAGTTTCTCTCTGGCCCCTATTCCGAGGGCCCAGGGCCAGCTGTGACACACAGGCCGATTTCCCACAAGCGCTGCTCCGGGCTTGCTCTTCCCTTTTGCCCTGATGGTATGTGTCAATTTCACACAAGCTGCTGCGCGGCCGCATTTTAACATAAGAACATAAGAGAACATAAGAGAAGCCACTATTGGATCAGGCCAATGGCCCATCCAGTCCAACACTCTGTGCCACACAGTGGCCAAAATATACCAGGGACCGAGAGACAGAATCCAATAATGAAATGAGGGTGTTTTTTAGACATATATCAGCGTGTCTTTTACACATATATCCCCATATCTTTTATGTATTTGTTCATTTTAAATTGTCCTTTTTATCTGTGACTGGTCTTATGATCATAATAAACTTTTGATTGATTGATTGATTGATTGAATATGCAGATCTGTTAGGGATGCCAACCTCCAGGTGGTCGCCAAAAGTGAGAGATCACGGGAGGAAGTGGAAATCCAGAAGCAATGTCCGTGACCAAAAGAAGAAGAAGAGGAGATTGGATTTATACCCCGCCCTTCACTACCCAGAGGAGTCTCAGAGCAGCTTACAAACTCCCTTTCCCTTCCCCTCCCCACAACAGACACCCTGTGAGGTAGGTGGGGCTGAGAGAACTCTGACAGAAACCGCTCTTTTTCAAGAACAGCTCTTATCAGAACTACGGCTTGCCCAAGGTCATCCAGCCAGGTGCAAGTGGAGGAGTGGGGAATCAAACCCGGTTCTCCCAGATTAGAGTCCGTGCACTTAAACCAGTTAAAAAGAACGAGGAGTCAATAAAGATACGTCGCAAAATCATTTGCTGTAGTAACTCTGTAGAAAATTCTCTTCCATTATTGATGATAGAAGAGAATTTCCTATGGAATTACTACAGTAAATGATTATTAGCCACAAGGTATAGATAGGAACTCTCGGTCTGGGGCAAGGGATGCTCTGTATTCTTCGTGCTTGGGGGGGGCAACAGTGGGAGGGCTTTTGGGGCCCTGGTCCTACTGCTGGACCTCCTGATGGCACCTAGTATTTTTGGCCACTGTGTGACCCAGAGTGTTGGACTGGATGGGCCATTGGCCTGATCCAAAAAATGGGTTCTCTCATGTTCTTAAATCTGGGGCAGTGATGCTCTGTATTTTTGATGCTTGTGTGGGGGCAACAGTGGGAGGGCTTCTAGTGTCCCGGCCCCACTGCTGGACCTCCTGATGGCACCTGGTATTTTTGGCCACTGTGTGACACAGAGTGTTGGACTGGGTGGGCCATTGGCCTGACCTAACATTGGCTTCTCTTATGTTCTTATGGATCAACATATGGAGCAGAAGTCCATCAGCTTCTCTTATGTTCTTATGTTCTTAATGCTAGCCCGGAGGAAAGCAAAAAATCCTCCAGGAACTCCGGACCACCATCCTAGCATGATACAATGCTCAGTTTTCTGGTTGTGTAAAAAACAAACAAACACCCAAACCCTCTAAGAAAATCTTTCTCTTCTCCATCTGCATTCCAGTCCTTGCAAGGAGTGGTTGGCAGATGCACAGCCGACTGTCTCCCCCAAAAGATCTCCTCCCTAAGGAAGCAGCGTTGTGAATCATGCTGCCGAAACAGCGGTCCATATGGTGAGAAGCTCTTGGGAATCGAACGTTTCCAGTGTTTACGGATAGCGAGAGGCAAATAGGCTTTTCGGTGGGGGGGCAATCAGAGATAAGCTGTCAACAAACAGTCGACTCTGTTAGCTGTTGTAGATTTTCCCGGGTTGTGTGGCCGTGGTCTTGGCATTGTAGGACTTGACATTTCGCCAGCAGCTGTGACTGGCATCCTCAGAGGTAGAACAGAGAAAGATGGAGGACTCTCTGTGTCAAGGGGAGAAGAGAAATGATAGGCAAGGTCAGGAAGGTGGGGGTAGGGCTGAGTCATTATCTTGTAGGGGTTCCCCAGGCTGTGAACATGCTAATGGAGGAGCTTTCCTGAGGAGGTTCTTTTGCATATAGATTGTTTCCTGAGGCAGTTTCCTGTTTCCTGAGGAGGTTCTTTTGCATGTGGATTCTAATCCTATCTGTAGCACTATTGTCAGATGTAGAGCCTTTTGTCTTTTTTAGGACAGGAAACCCATGCCCTATTTATTTTTAAGCTCTCTTCTTTACTGTTGAAATTGTGTTTATGTCTACCCTGTGCCTCTTTGTCTCACCCTGACTGGTGAGGCAGGCCAGATCCGCAGCGTCAAAGGGCCAGATGACTCTTTATGCGACTCGAACCTTTCTGAGCTTAGAAAAGAGCCAGAGTCCAACAACACCTTAAAGACGAACAAAATATATGGCAGGGTCGGAGCGTTCATGAGTCACTGCTCTTCAGATACAGCTAGAATGGCGGTCCGTCTGTTCTATTTATTGGAAAGTGGGGTGATTTCAGATGCCAAATGACATGAGCAGGCAAATGACAATAGCAGGCGTAACTGGAGTACGTGTGATATGCAGAGAGGTAGGATGGGTGGAGAAATCAGCATTGGTGCCGAGACAGGAAGCCTAGGTCTCGATTCAGTCCAGGAGGATGCACTGTCTCGAGCTTCGTTATCAGTTGCAATTCAGCAGTCTCTTTTTCTAATCTCCCTTTGAAATTCCTTTATAAGAGAACTGCTACTTTTAGGCCAGCCACTGAATGTCCTGGAAGGCGAAAATGTTCCTCCCACTGTTTTTTAAATGTCATGGTTTCTAATGTCAGACTCATGTCTATTAATTCTTTGTTGAAGGGACTGGCCTGTTTGTGCAATGTAGAGGGTGGAAGGGCATCGCTGACAAGTGATGGCATGAATCACATAAGAGCTAGTTTGGTATCGTGGTTAGGAGCGTGGACTCTAATCTGGGAGAACTGGGTTTGATTCCCCACTCCTCCACATACAGCTGCTGGCGTGACCTAGGGTGAGTCACAAGTTCTCTCAGAGCTGTTCTCTCCAGGGCAGTTTGCGAGAGAGCTCTCTCATCCCCACCTACCTCACAGGGTGTCTCTTGTGGGGAGGGGGAGGGAAAGGAGATTGTAAGAGAGAAGGCTCTGAGATGCCTTCAGGTAGTGAAGGGAGGGGTATAAATTCCATCTCCTCCTTCTCCTCCTCTTCTTCTTCTTCTTCTCCTCCTCCTCCTCCTCTCCTCCTTCTCCTCTTCTCCTCCTCCTCCTCCTCCTCCTCCTCCTTCTTCTTCTCCTCCTCCTCCTCCTCCTCCTCTTCTCCTCTTCTCCTCCTCCTCCTCTTCTTCTTCTCCTCCTCCTCCTTTCCTCCTCCTCCTCCTCCTCTTCTTCTTCTCCTCCTCCTTGTCTTCCTCCTCCTCCTCTTCTTCTTCTCCTCCTCCTTGTCCTCCTCCTCCTCTTCTTCTCCTCCTCCTTGTCCTCCTCCTCCTCCTCCTCTTCTTCTTCTTCTCCTCCTCCTCCTCCTCCTCTTCTTCTTCTTCTTCTCCTCCTCCTCCTCCTCCTCCTCCTCCTCCTCCTCCTTCTTCTTCTCCTCCTCCTCCTCCTCTTCTTTTTCTCCTCCTCCTCCTTTCCTCCTCCTCCTCCTCCTCTTCTTCTTCTCCTCCTCCTTGTCCTCCTCCTCCTCTTCTTCTTCTTCTCCTCCTCCTCCTCCTCATGAGGGGATGAGCAGGATTAGGAACTTGGGATGGTCTGGCTGATGTTGCTGGGTCCCCTGAGGGTGCTGCTAGGATCTATATGAGAGCAAAATTGGCATCTTGGTTTGTTGCAGGCCTTGGTAACAGAGTCCATGTTACTGAGCTTGTAGGTCAGGGGAACCCATCGGCACCTTTCTTGGGGCCCACCAAGGGTTTTTAGGAAGTGACTGGGGTCTGGCAGGGCTTTTTCCCAGCAAGGCTTCTGGTTGGCCCTTGGAGAGGAGGAGGAGGAGGAGGAAGAAGAAGAAGAAGAAGAAGAAGAAGAAGAAGAAGAAGAAGAAGAGGAGGAGGAGCAGGAGGAGCAGGTGGAGGAGACTGAATTTATCCCCCGCCCTTCACTACCCAAAGGAGTCTCAGAGTGGCTTACAAACTCCCTTCCCTTCCCCTCCCCACAACAGACACCCGGTGAGGTAGGTGGGGCTGAGAGAGCTCTGACAGAAACTGCTCTTTTTCAAGAACAGCTCTGACAGAACTGTGGCTTGCCCAAGTTCATCCAGCAGGTGCAAGTGGAGGAATGGGGAATCAGACCCGGTTCTCCCAGATTAGAGTCCGCGCACTTAACCAGCACAAACCGCTACACCAAACACGAAAACGTTGCTTCAGCCACAGCTACCGGCAGAGCACAAGGATCTTATTATTTACTTGCTTATTTATTTATTTGATTTATACCCCTCCCTCCCTGCTGAGGGCAGCTTCCAACAGTTCATAAAATAGAATTCAATACAATTTTAAAAAAACCCTATAATAGGCATATGAATTACTCAGAATAACAGTCATTTAAAACATAAGCACATAAAACGGTGGAACCTACTCAAACAACAGGCGCGACAGTTCTTATAACATAGTTCAGGTGACTGTTGGATGTCAATGCTTTCTGGACAGTTTCAAGAGGGAATTAGATAAACATATGGAGCGGAAGTCCATCAGTGGCTATTGGCCACAGGGTATAGATGGGAACTCTCAGTCTGGGGCAGGTGATGCACTCTATTCTTGGTGCTGGAGGGGGCAGCAGTGGGAGGGCTTCTAGTGTCCTGGCCCCACTGCTGGACCTCCTGATGGCTCCTGGTATATTTTGGCCGCTGTGTGACAGAGTGTTGGACTAGATGGGCCATTGGCCTGATTCAACATTGGCTTCTCTTATGTTCTTATGTTCTTACACCAGTGCGGTTCTCATGTGTTATGCGGCGAGCGCAGGGTGGGCATCATGACGGTGGGACCCAGGTTACAGGCTGGAAAGCTGGGGCACAAGGACATTCCCCAGTGTGTAGTGCCTGGTGGAAGAGCTCTGTCTTGCAGGCCCTGCGGAACTATAGAACGTCCCTCAGGGCCCTGATCGCTTCTGGGAGCTCGTTCCACCAGTAAGGAGCCACCACCGAGAAGGCCCTGGCCCTGGTTGCCACCAGTCTGAGATCCCCGGGGCCCGGGAGGGCCAGCTGATTTTGGGCCCCTGAACTCGGTGCCCTCCAGGGAATGTGTACCTGAAGTTTAGCCGTACAAAGATTAAAAAAAAACAAGGGTAGGCCATCAAATAATCCACAAATTTCAGGTGTTACCAAGAGATATCAGTCTATCGCAACCTAGTAACAAGAAGTCAATTAATACTGTCGAATGGGTGGTCACAATTCCAAAACGCAACTCAGAAGCACAAGTACAATTCAGAACATTTTAGCGAGAACGGTTACGACCGGTTTTGAACTGAACCTGTGTTTCTGAGCTGCGTTTTGGAATTGTGACCAGCAATTCGACACTATTAAGAATCATAGAATGTTAGAGTTGGAAGGGACCTTGCAGGTCATCTAGTCCAACCCCCAGCACTCTGCAGGAGCAGAGCCGAAAGAGAGCTCTACATACCTACAACATGCCCAAAAGATGGTCATCCAGTCTCCGTTTGAAAAAGTCCAGGAAAGGAGCATCCCGAGGCAGTCTGTTCCACCGCCCAACCACTCTTACAGTTAGGAAGTTTCTCCTGATATTCAGCCGGTAACGACTCCCTTGTAATTTCCACCCATTAGATCTCGTCTTGCAATCAGGAGCAAGAGAGAATAGATCTGTTCCATCTTCTATATGACAGCCCTTCAAATACCTGAAGACCGCAATCATGTCCCCTCTAAGCCTTCTCTTTCCCAGGTTAAACATACCCAACTCTTTCAGCCTTTCCTCATAAGACTTGGGTTCCAACCCTCACACCATCCTGGTCACCCTCTTCTGGACACGCTTGAGCTTGTCAACATCATTCCTAAAGTGTGGTGCCCAAAACTGGACACAGGACTCCAGGTGAGGCCTGACCATAGCAGAACAGAGCGGAACGACCACCTCCCGTGATCTGGACACAATGCTCAACCTGCTCTATCCCGTGCATAATCTTATAAACCTCGATCATGTCACCCCTCAGCCGTCATTTCTCCAAGCTAAAGAGCCCCAAGTGCTTTAACCTTTCTTCATAGGGAAAGTGTTCCAACATAATGCCACTGAGTCCGCTTTCCAAAGCAGCCTTTTTCTCTCTGAAGCCAGGAGACCAGTTGCATTCTGGGAGATCTCCAGCCACCACCTAGGAGTTGGCAACCCTACGTACATGCATCCTGGCTTTTAAAGAGAAATGCACCTCTTCTTCATGGATATTCCCCCCTCCAGATGCTCCAATTAGTTTTCCAGCTGAAAACTATGAAGGCCGAACTTTCAACCACCCTTTCTTGTCACTTTCAAAAAGCCCTGCTAACGCAACCTGTGAAATACCTCATTATTCCACCTTTAAGGACTCGTCAGGCAGTTTTGATACCAAGGTAATGAACGGCTGCCTTTTGTCTTGAGTGTCCTTGACTGTGAGTTATTCCTGCATTGCAAAAAATGGAGTGGCCTTGGTAATTGGGTATCGAAGAGGAAATCTTGGGACTCAATTGCTTGCGGGTGGGGTTGGTTGTCCATGTGAGCATTTCCCAGGGCTGGTGTTCCTACCCACAACGTTTGCATAATGGTACTTCTAGGTAGTGTTGCCGGTCTCCAGGGGGTGGCTGGAAATCTCCCAGGATTACAACTGGTCTCCTGTGGTGATAGGTCAAGACGGGTGGCCGTGTTAGTCTGTCTGGAGCAGTAGAAAAGAGCCAGAGACCCGGAGCACCTTGAAGACTAACAAAATCAGTGGCAGGGGGTGAGTTTTCGTGAGTCACCGCTCACTTCTTCAGAAACCGGAAGAAGAAGAAGGAGAAGGAGAAGAGATTGGATTTATACCTCACCCTTCACTACCCAAAGGAGTCTCAGAGCGGCTTACGAACTCCTTTCCCTCCCCCTCCCCACAACAGACACCCTGTCAGGTAGGTGGGGCTGAGAGAGCTCTTGACAGAACTGTCCTTGAGAAACAGCTCTCAGAGAACTTGTGACTGACCCAAGGTCACCCCAACAGGTTAACAATATAAATAAAACATTTTCATAGTAAGAAGAAGAAGAAGAAGAGATTGGATTTATACTCTGCCCTTCACTACCCAAAGGAGTCTCAGAGCGGCTTACAAACTCCCTTCCCTTCCCTTCCCCTCCCCACAACAGACACCCTGTCAGGTAGGTGGGGCCGAGAGAGCTCTTTTGAGGACTGCCCTTGAGAGACCAGCTCTGAGAGAACTTGTGACTGACCCAAGGTTACCCCAACAGGTTAACAATATAAATAAAACATTTCCATAGTAAGAAGAAGAAGAAAAGATTGGATTTATACCCCGCCCTTCGCTACCCACAGGAGTCTCAGAGCGGCTGACAAGCTCCCTTCCCTCCCTCTCCCCACAACAGACACCCTGTGAGGTAGAAGAAGAGAAGAGATTGGATTTATACCCCGCCCTTCACTACCCACAGGAGTCTCAGAGCGGCTGACAAACTCCTTTTCCTTCCCCTCCCCACAACAGACACCCTGTGAGGTAGGTGGGGCTCAGAGAGCTCTGACAGAAACTGCTCTTTTTTCAAGGACAGCTCTTATCAGAACTACGGCTTGCCCAAGGTCATCCAGCAGGTGCGAGTGGAGGAGTGGGGAATCAAACCTGGTTCTCCCAGATTAGAGGCTGCCTTAACCACCACACCGAACTGGCTCTTCGTGACTCACGAGAGCTCCTACCCTGCCACAAATTTTGTTAGTCACAATAATGATGATGAAGAAGGAGAAGAAAAGAAGAAGAAGAGGAAGAAGAAGAAAAAGAAGAAGAAGAAGAAGAGGAGGAGGAGGAGATTGGATTTATACCCCACTCTTCACTCAGAGTGGCTTATAATCTCCTTTCCCTTCCCCTCCCCACAACGGACACCCTGTGAGGTAGGTGGGGCTGAGAGAGCTCTTTTTAGAACTGCTCCTGAGAGAACAGCTCTGAGAGAACTTGTGACTGACCCAAGGTCACACCAGCATCTGCAAGTGGAGACGTGGGGGAATCAAACCCGGTTCTCCCAGATTAGAGTCCACACTCCTAACCACCACACCAAACTTGCCCACTAAGGTTCTGCTGGACTCTTCCTCTTTTCAACTGACCTCCTGGTTATAGAGATCGATTTCCCTGGAGGGAACGAGACCGCAAACTTTACCTCACCTTCAGGTGTTTATAAATGAAAGCCATTTTCCCTCCCTCCGAAGTCTGGCAAGCGGTCCCATCCTCTCCAATGGGCACTACCCGTGCCAGATGCTGAATACTGTAAAAGTAACTCGGAGTCCTAATTTGGTACCCAAGCACCACACATCGCGTGGGAAGCGGTCTGCAGTTCCACTCGGAACGCCTCGGCTTTGCCGCCACTTGAGAAATCACCTGTCAGACTCTGCAATTAAGCGCCACTTCCCACGTCCCTCAGGTGGCCCTCGGACAAAGGGAGACATTCCGCCCCGCAAACGCAGCCTGGGCCATCGGGTTCCGTGGCATTGAAATGTGCCGACCGATCCCTGCAGTTCCTGTTTTCCAACCCTCTTTGGTTTCACTGTGTTCCGAGGGCTTGTGTGGGAGGAGGCTATTTTCTGATTCTAAGTAGCAATTTGGCGAAGGAACTGACCGAGCCTGTGATAAATATTGAGGTAATCACCCGTCCTCTTCTAACCGCACATCTCTTCTTGGGAATGATTGGACAGACGGCACCCTCTCATCAGCGTCGCCACTACAAAGCTGAAATGGAGGGGGATGTGCCGAGCCAGACTGTACTTCGGGGGGCCTGTGGTCCCCAGAATACTGGAACGTGAGGTCGCCCAGTGATGCTGATGGGCAGTAGATTCAGGACAGACGAAAGGAGATACTTCTTTACATAGGGAAAGCCGCAGGGCTCTTTTTGTAGCAGGAACTCCTTTGCATATTAGGCCACACGCCCCCTAATGTAGCCAATCCTCCAAGAGCTTACAGAGCTCTTCTTACAGGGGCTACTGTAAGCTCTTGGAGGATTGGCTACATTATGGGTGTGTTGCCTGATATGCAAAGGAGTTCCTGCTACAAAAAGAGCCCTGCTAAAAGGCATATATGTGCACCACGAATGCCAAATACTTGAGAAGCCAAACTCCTTGACTATTATGTTTGAACGAAATGCTCAAGAAATGAAGATAGTTTCACTCTGACCTGGATAGCCCTGGTAAAGGTAAAGGTTTTCCTTGCTTGAAAGCCAGTCAAATCCAACTCTAGGGGGCAGTGTTCATCTCCGTTTCCAAGCCAAAGAGCCAGCACTGTCCAAAGACTTCTCTGTGGTCACATGGCCAGCATGACTAAACGCCGAGGTGCACGGAACGCTATTACCTTCCCACCAAAGTGGTACCTATTTATCGACTTGCAATTTCTTGCTTTCGAACTGCTAGGTCGGCAGGAGCTGGGGCCAGAGACGGGAGCTCACTCCGTCACGCGGCACTCGGGTCTCGAACTGCTGAGCTACCGACCTTCCGGTCTGCGACTCAGCGTCTTAACCTCTGATCGAAAGGTTGAATTCTCTGTCAGAGGATGAAGTGATGGCCACATTTGCAGGCAGCTTTAAAAGGGGATTAGACAGGTTCATAGAAGAGAGGTCTATCAGTGGCTACTGACCAGAGTGACTAAAGGGAACCTCCATATACAGTGGCAGTCAACAAATTTCTGAATCCCAGCGCCAGGAGGCAACATCAGGGGAAGGCCTCAGCTTCTATGCCCTGCTGTTGGACCTCCAAATTGGCCACTGGATGAGATAGGCTGCTGGACTAGATCGACCACTAGTCTGATCCAGCAGGGCTCTTCTGATGTTCTTATCAGGGGAAGGCCTTGGTTTCTCTACCCTATTTGTATACCATATTGGGGAACCAGTTAGGTGTAGTGGTTAGGTGCGCAGACTCTAATCTGGGAGAACCGGGTTTAATTCCCCACTCCTCCACTTGCAGCTGCTGGATGACCTTGGGCAAGCCGTAGTTCTGTCAGGCTGTTCTTGAAAGAGCAGTTTCTGTCAGAGCTCTCTCAGTCCCACCTACCTCCCAGGGTGTCTGTTGTGGGGAGGGGAAGGGAAAGGAGATTGTAAGCCGCTCTGAGACTCCAAGAAGAAGAAGAAGAAGAAGAAGAAGAAGAAGAAGAAGAAGAAGAAGAAGAAGAAGAAGAAGAAGAAGAAGAGGAGGAGGAGGAGGAGGAGGGCGAGGAGGAGGAGGAGGAGTTTGGATTTATCCCCCGCCCTTCACTACCCAAAGGTGTCTCAGAGCAGCTTACAAACTCCTTTCCCTTCCCCTCCCCACAACAGGCATCAGGTCAAGGGTGGGGTATAAATCCAACCTCTTCTTCTTCATCTTCTCTTATTGTTGGCACTCTGGAGGAACTAGTTGGCTATGGATGACACAGGATGCTGAACTAGATGGACCACTGATATGACCCAGCAGGGCTCTTCTTATGTCCATGCCACGGAAAGGCCTCAGCCTCTACGCCCTGTTGTTGGACTTCTGGAGGAACTGGTTGGCCACTGGGTGAGACAGGATGCTGGACTAGATGGACCACTGGTCTGATCCAGCAGGGCTCTTCTGATGTTCTTATCAGGGGAAGGCCTCAGCCTCTCTGCCCTATTGTTGGCCCTCTGGAGGAACTAATTGGCTACTGGCTGACACAGGATGCTGGACTAGATGGACCACTGGTATGACCTAAAGGTAAAGGTAAAGGTTTCCCTTGCTCGAAAGCCAGTCGAATCCGACTCTAGGGTTGTGGTGCTCATCTCCGTTTCAAAGCCGAAGAGCCAGCGCTGTCCGAAGACGTTTCCATGGTCATGTGGCCAGCATGACTAAACACCAAGGTGCACGGAACGCTGTTACCTTCCTACCGAAGTGGTACCTATTTATCTACTTGCAATTTTTTGCTTTGGAACTGCTAGGTTGGCAGGAGCTGGAACTAGAGACGGGAGCTCACCCCGTCATGCGGCACTCTCGGGTCTCGAACTGCTGAACTACTGACCTTCCACAGCCTGCAGTTCAGTGTCTTAACCACTTGAGCCACCGCAGCTCCTGCTAGGTATGACCTAGCAGGGCTCTTATGTCAGCCTCTGTGCCCTGTTGTTGGACCTCTGGAAGAACTGGTCGGCCACTGGGTGAGACAGGATGCTGGACTAGTTAGACCGCTGGTCTGATCCAGCAGGGCTCTTCTGATGTTCTTATGTTGTTCTTATGATCTTGTGGCTGTGTCCTTGGTCATGGCCTGAGGCATCCCAAAACATGATGTAACTTTATCTCATCCTGGGTTTGGGTTCTGGTGTATTTGTCTTGCGTAAGAGCATGAGCGAGTTCTCCCCCAAGGAGTAGAATCGGCATGGGGAATCTGGAACCGTTTACGATACGCAGGGTTTATACCGAGGCCTTTTTGCAGCACAAGGTATTCGTAGAAGCAACACAACCGGAAAGCGAGGTTTTCTAAAACAAACTCTTGCTGATGGGCTGAAGATGGCAGGGCTCCCACACGGCTGCGATGAACGGCTCCAGCTCAGCGGCAGAGAATCTGTTTTGAAAGCTTCACGCAGCAGAGGGATGCCCCCGCGACTTAGGAGCAAGTTCCCACTGAGTCCTGTTACTTTAGAAAGGAAATGGGAGTCCTTTGTTGTTAAGGAGCTCCGTATTGAACAGGGAAGACAAAGTGTTTCTAGCTATCTGTCTAAGCTGGGATGGAGAGAGACTGTAGACAGCATAATCTGCTCTCATGGCAGAGAGAGAAAGAAAGAGAGAAAGAGAGGAAGGAAGGAAGGAAGAACAGCTCTTGTCAGAACTACGGCTTGCCCAAGGTCATCCAGCCAGGTGCAAGTGGAGGAGTGGGGAATCAAACCCGGTTCTCCCCGATTAGAGTCCGCACACTTAACCACTACACCAAACTGGCCGAGGAAGGCCGAGCGCCGAAGAATAGATGCTTTCGGATTATGGTGCTGGAGAAGACCCTTGAGAGTCCCTTGGACTGAAAAGAGATCATAAGAACATAAGAACGTAAGACAAATATCCGTCCAGCCTCTTCTTGAAAGCTGTCATTGAAGGGGAGCTCGCCACCTCCCTGGGCAGCTGATTCCACCTTTGAACCACCCTGACCCTGAAAAAGTTTTTCCTCATATCCAGCCGATACCTTTCTGCATGTAACTTAAACCTGTTGCTTCGGGTCCTCTCCTCTGCCGCCGACTGGAATGGCTCCTTGGCCTCCTCCAAAGGGCAGCCTTTCAGATATTTAAAGGGAGCAATCATGTCCCCCCTCCCAATCTCCTCTTCTCCAGACTGAACATTCCCAGGGCCCTCAGTCTTTCCTCGTAGGGCTCAGTCTGCAGACCCCTGAGCATCCTCGTCGCTCTCTTCTGCACCCGCTTGATTTTGCCCACATTGCTTTTTGAAGTGAGGCCTCCAGAACTGCACACGGGACTCCAGGTGCGGCCTGACCAAGGCAGTATCCAGAGAGGCTACGACCTCCTGCGATTTCGATGCGATGGCCCTTTTGATACAACCCAAGACTGCATTTGCCTTTTTGTCCTTTTACCCCTCCCCAGGCTCCACCCCCAAATCTCCAGGGATTTCCCAAACTTGGGTGGGCCATCTGAGCTGCCAGTTGCCACAGCCCCCCCCCCCGCCGCCCGTGACACAAACGTTTCTTTTGCCCTTCCTCTTATCATTCAGTCCCAGTGAGGGTTGCCAGGCCTCCCCCCAGTGATGGGCGCTCCTCTGCTCCAAGGCACCTCCCCAACACCCATCAGCTGGCCAGAGAGGGGCTTTCTGGAAGCAAAAGGATCTCTCAGCCTGGCTGGCTGGCTGGCAATGTAGCGACATCCGGGACGTACCAAAATGACGTCATCGTGTCTCTGACGATGCAGGGATGCTCTGGTATTTGGGCAAAGAAATCTATGAAGAAGAAGAAGAAGAAGAAGAAGAAGAAGAAGAAGAAGAAAAGATTGGATTTATACCCCGCCCTTCATTACCCAAGGGAGTCTCAGAGCGGCTGACAATCTCCTTTCCCTTCCCCTCCCCACAACAGACACCCTGTGAGGTAGGTGGGACTGAGAGAGCTCTTGAAGAAACTGCTCTTTTTTCAAGAACAGCTGTGCCAGAACTTGTGACTGACCCAAAGTCACATCAACAGGTGTAAGTGGAGGAGTGGGGGATCAAACCTGGTCCTCCCAGATTAGAGTCCATGCATTTAACCACTACACCAGACTGATAAATGTAAATACTACCACGGAGTTTTTGCCCAGATACCAGAGCTTCCCTGTGTTGTCGGCCTGCCTTCCTTCCTTCCTTCCTTCCTTCCTTCCTTCCTTCCTTCCTTCCGTCCTTCCGTCCTTCCTTCCGTCCATCCTTCCGTCCTTCCGTCCTTCCGTCCTTCCGTCCTTCCGTCCTTCCTTCCTTCCTTCCTTCCTTCCTTCCTTCCTTCCGTCCTTCCGTCCTTCCTTCCTTCCTTCCTTCCTTCCTTCCTTCTTTCCATCCTTTCTTCCTTTCTTCCTTTCTTCCTTTCTTCCTTCCTTCCTTCCTTCCTTCCTTCCTTCCTTCCTTCCTTCCTTCCTATTTGTGGACTCAGGGCGGGTAACATCATTAGAATAAATATAATTTCAGTTTAAAACATTAAACATAAAAACATGATAAGACATTATAACAATTAAAACAACGGGCACAGCTTGGAACGGCGTCAGTTGGCTATAAAGTTCTGGCCCAATGGTACAACGAGTTAAAGGCCACTTGTCGATGGCCAGTAGACAGGTGACAGACAGGTGGTAGCAACCTCAGGGAGGCCATAGAAGGGCGCCCGCTGCCTCAATTGAAGGCCTGGCGGAAGAGCTCCGTCTTGCAGGCCCTGCAAAATTGAAGGAGATCCCACAGAGCCCTGGTCTCAATGGGGAGCATGTCCCACCAGGCAGGGGCCAGGGCAGACAAGGCCCTGGCCCTGGTTGAGGCAAGACAGATGTCTTTCGGGTCAGGGACCACCAGGAGATGTTGATCTTTCAAGCATAGTTCTCTTTGAGGCATATATAGGAAGAAGCGGTCCCTTAGATATGTTGGTCCCAAGCTGTATAAGGCTCTGGAGGTCAAAACCAGCACCTTGACATCACTTACCAGGAGCAGAGGTCCATCAGTGGCTATTAGCCACAAGGTATAGACAGGAACTCTCAGTCTGGGGCAAGGGATGGTCTGTATTCTTGGTGCTTAGGAGGGAACAGTGGGAGGGCTTCTAGTGTCCTGGCCCCACTGCTGGAGCTCCTGATGGCACCTGGTATTTTGGGCCACTGTGTGACACAGAGTGTTGGACTGGGTGGGCCATTGGCCTGATCCAACTTTGGCTTCTCTTATGGATAAATATATGGAGCAGAGGTCCATCAGTGGCTATTAGCCACAAGGTATAGATAGGGACTCTGGGGCAAGTGAGGCTCTGTATTCTTGGTGCTGGGGGGGGGGCAACAGTGGGAGTGCTTCTGGTGTCCTGCCCCCACTGTTGGACCTCCTGAGGGCACCTGGTATTTTTTGCCACTGTGTGACACAAAGTGTTGGACTGGATGGGCCACTTGCCTGATCCAAAATTGGCTTCTCTTATGTTCTTATGGATCAACAAATGGAGCAGAGGTCCATCAGTGCCTATTAGCCACAAGGTATAGATAGGAACTCTGGGGCAGGTGATGCACTCTATTCTTGGTGCTGGAGGGGGCAGCAGTGGGAAGGCTTCTAGTGTCCTGGCCCCACTGCTGGACCTCCTGATGGCACCTGGTATTGTTGGCCACTGTGTGACACAGAGTGTTGGACTGGATGGGCCGTTGGCCTGATCCAGCTTTGGCTTCTCTTATGTTCTTGTGTTCTCTTATGATGTGTGCCAAGGTCAAAGTTTGCCTGGAGCAACAAAAACCCTTAGATCAGCCTTGGATGGGTCACCATGCCAATAAATTTGGACTTGTCGTTATCCATATATTTTTGTCAAACCGTGTCTCTTCTTCTTTTTTCTTTTCTTTTAAGCATCATTAGCCGAAAGGTGGTTCAAGGCAGGGTTCCCGTTTACGCCCACAGCGTCCTTTTGGAGATTGTGTCCCTCATTCCGACAGAAATGGACTTTCTTTGAAACAAGAAAAATGGTTTGAAAAGTGACCCTTATCTGTGTGAAGGTCTTAGGTAACACAAGGTGTGAAAAAAGTTTTCTAAAAAGCAGAACGGAAATGAGACCAGTAGCGCCTTAGAGGCCAATTAGATTTTCTGGGTAGAAGCTTTTGATAGACACCACTCCCTTAGGGAGAGATGAAGAGAGCCATCATAGGGGCCAGAACTCCAGAAGCCCTCCCACTGTGCCCCTTCCAACCACCAAGAAGACAGAGCACCACTGCCCCAGACAGAGTGTTCCCTCTATACCTTGGGGCTACCAGCCACTGATGGACCTCTGCTCCATCTAAGAACATAAGAGAAGCCATGTTGGATCAGGCCAGTGGCCCATCCAGTCCAACACTGTGTAACACAGTGGCCAAAACCCAGGGGCCACCAGGAGGTCCACCAGGGGGGCCAGAATTCCAGAAGCCCTTCCACTGTTGCCCTCCAAGCACCAAGGATTCAGAGCATCACTTGCCCCAGACAGAGTGTTCCCTCTATACCTTGTGGCTAATAGCCACTGATGGAACTCTGCTCCATCTGCTTATCCAATCCCTTCTTGAAGCTGTCTATGCTTGTAGCTGCCACCACTTCCTGCAGCAGTGAATTCCATGTGTTAAGGACTCTTTGGGGGGAGAAGGACTTCCTTTTACCTGTTCGAAGCCTACTGCTCATTAATTTCATGGAGTGCCCATGAGTTCTTGTATTGCGAAAAAGGGAGAAAAATACTTCTTTCTCTACGATCTCTGTCCCGTGCATAATTGTGTGACCTTCTGTCACGTCGCTCCTCAATTGTAGCTTCTTCAGTCTGAAGAGCCATAACCTCTTTAACCTTTCTTCATAGGGGAAGGTGTCCCATCCCCTTAATTATTCTAGTTACCCTTTTCTGCTGCTTTTCCGACGCTAGAATTTCTTTTTTGAAGAGCGGCGACCAGAAATGTACTCAGTATTCCAAATGAGGCCACACCATCGATTCATACAGGGTCGTTATGCTACTGGCCGACTTGTTTTCAATCCCCTTCCAAATAATCCGCAGCATCGCATTTGACTTCTTTTATTGCAGTCACACACTGTCTCGACATCTTCAGTGAGTTATCTACCGTGACTCCAAGATCTCTCTCCAGGTCAGTTACCGCCAGTTTGGACCCCATCGACGTGTAGTTATAGTTAGGATTTTTGGCTCCAGTGTGCATCACTTTGCGCTTCCCCACGATGAACCCCATGTTGACGCCCACTAGCCCAGCCTCGACAGATCCCTTTGGAGCCCCTCACAGTCCTTCCTGTTTCTCACTGCCCTGAACCACTTAGTGGTCCTTTCTGCACTAGACCTTAAATCCTGGTTCAATCCTGTCCCCGAACTTACATCCTACACTACACGCGAGCTCACCCCTGTAATTATCTCGGGGTATTTTTACATTCTACACTACACTCGAGTTCATCCCTGTAATTATTCCCGGGGTATTCTTTGTTTCCATATTACATTAAGGCCATCCCAGTTTCACCCACACTTGTCCTGGGATTAACGGATGCTGTTATAACCAGGGATAAGAACATAAGAACATAAGAGAAGCCTTGTTGGATCAGGCCAATGGCCCATCTAGTCCAACACTCTGTCACACAGGGGCCAAAAATACCACGTGCCATCAGGAGTTCCAGCAGTGGGGCCAGGACACTAGAAGCCCTCCCACTGCTGCCCCCTCCAGCACCAAGAATAGAGTGCATCACCTACCCCAGACTGAGAGTTCCCATCTATACCCTGTGGCTAATAGCCCCTGATGGACTTCTGCTCCAGATGTTTATCTAATTCCCTCTTGAAACTGTCCATGCTTGTAGCTGCCACCACCTCCTGTGGCAGTGAATTCCATATGTTAATCCCTCTTTGGGTGAAGAAGTATTTCCTTTTATCTGTTCTAACCCGACTGCTCAGCAATTTCATGGAGTGCCCATGAGTTCTTGTATTGTGAGAAAGGGAGAAAAGTGCTTCTTTCTCATAAGAACATAAGAACATAAGAGAAGCCAATGTTGAATCAGGCCAATGGCCCATCTAGTCCAACACTCTGTCACACAGCGGCCAAAATATAACAGATGCCATCAGGAGGTCCAGCAGTGGGGCCAGGACACTAGAAGCCCTCCCACTGCTGCCCCCTCCAGCACCAAGAATAGAGTGCATCACCTACCCCAGACTGAGAGTTCCCATTTATACCCTGTGGCTAATAGCCACTGATGGACTTCTGCTCCATATGTTTATCTAATTCCCTCTTGAAACTGTCCATGCTTGTAGCTGCCACCACCTCCTGTGGCAGTGAATTCCAAGTGTTAATCACTCTTTGGGTGAAGAAGGACTTCCTTTTATCTGTTCTAACCCAACCGCTCAGCAATTTCATGGAGTGCCCACGAGTTCTTGTATTGTGAGAAAGGGAGAAAAGTCCTTCTTTCTCAACCTGCTCAATCCCATGCATAATCTTATAAACCTCAATCATGTCACCCCTCAGCCGTCGTTTCTCCAAGGATGAATGCAAAGTATTGTGTCGCGAGCTGAACTCTGATAAAACCAGGGATGAGATCCAAGTGCGGAAAGGACCAGTATCATCCGCAAACTTGGTCAGTTCACTGCTTACTCCCAGCCATTAATGAAGAAGCTAAAAAGCACCAGACCCAGTACTGAGTCCTGCAGTACCCCACAGCTTAGCACCCTCCTCCACTGTGAAAACTGCCCATTTGTGTTCACTCCCTGCTTCCTGTCAATTAACCAGTTTTTAATCCACAAGAGGACTTGTCCTCTCATCCCACGACTGCTGAAATTTACTTAGGAGACTTTGATGAGGGTCTTTATCAAAAAGTTTCCTGGGAGTCTAGGTACACGACATCCGCTGGGCCGCCTTTGTCCACGTGTTTGTTCACCCCTCCAAAGAACTCAAAACGTTCCGGTCTATAGAAGGCCGTTCCTCCTCCGGGGGGCCTCTAGGGTAAGCGGGAGAGATGTCGGGAAGCTGTTCCAAAGCAGCAGATGGGACCCTTCAGTGCCATGACGCTTGCCCCATAAACTTTTCCTGAACTGTTTGCACGACCTCGAGGCCCAAATTTTCCCCTGCCGCCTCCTTTTCCAGGAATACGTAGCCTTCAGCAAAGGGACACAGCTGGACTAGGAATGCTCTCCTCTGAAAAGAAAGCCAGTGTGGTAAATTGGTCAGAGCAGTGGACAAGGATTTGGGAGACCCGAGTTCGAATCCTCACTCTGCCCTGGGAGCTTGACTGGGAGACCTTGAGCCTGTGACTCACTTTCTGCCTATACTACCTCACAGGGTTGTTGCACAGATAAAATGGAGGAGAGGGCAATGATGTAAGCTGTCTTGAGTCCCAGTTGGGAGAAAAATGGGAAAAGAAGAAGGAGGAGAAGGAGGAGGAGGTGGAAGAGGAGGAGGAGATTGGATTTATACCCTGCCCTTCACTTGGAGTCTCAGAGCAGCTTACAATCTCCTTCCCCTCCCCTTCCCCATAACAGATACCCTGTGAGGTAGGTGGGGCTGAGAGAGCTCTTTCGAGGACTGCCCTTGGGAGAACAGCTCTGAAAGAACTTGTGACAGCCCCACCTTTAAAGAAACATCTCTGCACCTTCTTTTTGTGTGTGTCTCTATTTTAAAATAGAAAGGCTTTGTTGGTTTCTTTCCCTTTACTTTAGTTAGTGTAACTTGAGATTCAGGACCTCCTTTCGTTTGATGATATCTTATGATCTCAACGTCCCGCTGGATAGCCTGCCCCGCACTTCCCTCTTTCCCTGCTTGCAGTTGTAAACTATATGTCGATTCTGTAAGGTTTACACACACGTCTTCCTTATGTAGCATGGATTGAAACTCAGAGCACTCGTCTGTTGGATCCTCTTTTTAAATTTCTAATTGTGAATTATGCGCTGTTTCTGAAAAATCTGCGCAAGCTTTTTCAATGCCCTTTTGAATCTGTTCCCTTAAAATCTTCAGAAACTGTTCCATGGACAGATCTCCCACCAGCATGTTCTCATCCATTTCCTCCTCCTCTTGTGTCATCAATGCCATTTTAATTACACAGTTCAATTCCTTTCACTCAAGTTCTTATAATCGTACAACGTACATAGCATTTTTCTTATCCATTTCCATAATAAATCCCTACCCATGGAAAGAAAAACCAAGAAAAAGTTATGCAAAGTTGCAAACTCGCCAAAGAATATTCCTGCCGCTCCTAATCATCTTCTGGCCACCAAACCTCTCCTTTTCGAGCAAATGATTTTAGGGTAATGCCGCCACAAATCTTCTCTATTTCAAGAAGTAGTTGTACTCACGAATTCACTTCTTGGGCTTCTGTGTTATTTGCTTAAAGTTTTTACATCCAAACATAGTTAAAATAGGTGGCTGCAGCTACATGGAACATGGCGTCCATGCTCCACCCCACAAGTCGCTCCTGCTTCGGGGCAATAATGGACACCCCCCACATTGCCAGCTGTGGAAGGGGCCAGAATAAAGCCCCCTGCTCCAGTCCTCTCTCTGGGAGGTCTGGCGGAGTTCCCCTGGGGACCGGGAGGCTCCAAAGATAGCAAAAAAGGGTCGGGAGGCCCAGAGGAAACCAAAAGCAGCCCGTCACCATGCCGCGCCGACTGGAAGTCAACTTCTTGCTTTCTGATAAATCCCCTGAAATCACTGCATCTGTAGCCGAGTTCCTCTCACTTGTGTGGAAGCAAAGGGCAAGAGTTTTTAACAGTTAGTTTTTAATGTACAGTTTTACTCTGGGATATGTTATTCTGAATTGATTGTTTTTGACCTTTCCCCCCCTCTAATACTGTGGTATAACACCCTCAGTTTTATCTTATTTTTACCTTCCTGTAATATCAGACCCTGATGCTGGGAAAGATGGAAGGTCAAAGAAGAAGAAGGGGATGGCAAAGGATGAGATGGTTAGACAGTGTTATCGATGCAACGAACGTGGAGTTAAGCAAACTCCGGAGCACGATGGAAGACAGGAGGGCCTGGCGTGATGTGCTCCATGGGGTCACAGAGAGTCGGACTTGACTCTGCAACTGAACAACAACAACATGCTATGCCAATAAAGGTCTATGATGATGATAATGATGATGATGATGATGCTCCAAGCTCAGCCAGTCTCTGGTGTGACATACCTGGAATGATTCAGTTCCAATACATAAGACTTACCTCCCCCATCCTCTGCAGGAGAACCTGGCAACCTAGGCCACACTCTCATTCCAGCAGGACCATTCCTATGTTCTTCCAAAATTGCACAATTTTGGGATTGGAGAATTTCGCTTCCTTCCCCAGGTCACTTCCAGAACTGGAAAGGAGATGCCACAGGCTGCTGTCCAGTTCTCACCAACAAGGGGTTTGGGGCTTTTTTCAGCTTCTCATCTGTGCCTCAGACCATTGCAGTGCATGGAGAAGCCTTTGGATGGATGGATGGATGGATGGATGGATGGATGGATGGATGGATGGATGGATGGACGGACGGACGGACGGATGGACGGACGGACGGGTGGGTGGGTGGGTGGGTAGGTGGGTAGGTGGGTGGATGGATGGATGGATGGATGGATGGGTGGGTGGGTGGGTGGGTGGATGGATGGGCGGATGGATGGACAGATGGACAAATGGATGGGTGGGTGGGTGGATGGACATACCTGGATGGGTGGATGGATGGGTGGGTGGGTGAGTGGGTGGATGGATGGGTGGGTGGGTGGATGGACAGATGGGTGGGTGGGTGGATGGATGGATGGACAGATGGATGGATGGGTGGGTGGGTGGATGGATGGATGGATGGATGGGTGGGTGGGTGGGTGGATGGATGGATGGATGGACAGATGGATGGATGGATGGATGGGTGGGTGAGTGGGTGGGTGGGTGGGTGGATGGATGGATGGATGGGTGGGTGGATGGATGGATGGGTGGATGAGTCGGTTGTAGGTTTTCCAGCTCTGGGTTGGGAGATTCCCAGAGAAATTGGGGGTAGAACCTGGGGAGGGAGGGGTTTAGGGAGAGGAAGGACTTCAGTGAGGTACAGTGCCAGAGATCCCACCTTCCAAAGCAACCATTTTCTCCTGGGGAATGGATATCTATGGTCTGGAGATCAGGTGTGATTCCAGGAGATCCCCAGGCCCAGCCTCGAGGCTGGCAACCCTAGTCAGTTGCCCAGGGCAGCCATAGTTTCTGGAATCTGGGTGTCAAGCAGTGTTCCCTCTAAGCTGAGTTAGTGTGAGCCAGTTCACAGTTTTCTAGCCTCCGGCTCACAGATTTTCATCTTCGCTCAGGAAGGATGGGGCTTCAGAGCAAACTAATTGACGTGGGAGCCAAATCGCTCACTCACAACTTGAATGCCAGCAGCTCGCAAAGTCGAAATCTTTGCTCACGAGACCCCACAGCTTAGGGGAGCATTGGTGTCCAGAGGCATTGATAACTGGTCTCCCTCACTCAAAGCACCTGCTCCGCTTGGCCACCCAACTACCCTGTAAGCAATGGACTCTGTTCCTTCCCTTGGCACACAATGAGATGGTCACAGTCAGGGGAACTTGCAATGTATGAGTCATACAACTGTGATAAAGAAGCATCCACAATTATTTATCTCAAGTTTTTTATACAAAACATTGATTTCTGAATGTGATTTTTACAAGAAATAATACGATAGAAACAGAAGCGGAAAGGCGGGACGGTGGTCTCCGGATTGGTGCTGCCGTTTCGATAATGTGTCTTCTTCTGACCAAAAATAGTTCCAGCTTTGTACTAGCTTTGACCTCAGCCCTTCTGGGAGAACTTTTTTTCTAGAATAAGACAATGTTGCTTTTCAAGCTATAAGAGTTAGAAAAATCATGACCATGCAGCTTTTTGTTGCTTGAGGAACTTCATATTTCGCATTGACTGGTACAATTTTTGGTCAGAAGAAGACACATTGTCGAAACGGCAGCACCAATCCGGAGACCACCGTCCCGCCTTTTTGCTTCTGTTTCTATTGTATTATTTCTTGTAAGAATCACATTCAGAAATCAATGTTTTGTATAAAAAACTTGAGATAAATAATTGTGGATGCTTCGTTATCACAGTTGTATGACTCATACATTGTACCTTCCCTTGGCACACCACTGTGGTTCTCTTTGGACGGCCAAACAGGTGTGGAGCCATAAAACACGGAATGGCTTGGCAGGCTGAAAGGCTGGAAACAGCTCCGAATGGCGGGTCAAGCAACTCATACCGGTCCTGTCACTGCTCCCTGGAGAGAAATCCCAGACCATAAATCCACGTCTTCTCGGGTTACTTGACCATAAAGGGTTGCAAACAAGACAGATGCTGGATGGAAACAACGAAGATCCGGGCTGGGCTCAGCCAAACTGAAACGAACGGAGAGGAGGAATCCGTGAGCAGTTATTTCCGATTGGGATTTGGTGTTATGTCCTAAGACCAGAAACTAGAGTGAGCCAAAAACTGCCAAGCTCCGTTCCTGAGAACAGTTGGGACTAGGCTCCTGAACTCACAGGAGGGAGCCAATGGGAATCTTGGTGGGAGATTCAAACCTGCCAATGGAGTTTTGGGGCGTTCCCCCCCCTACTGTATATAGTTGACCTCTGGCGTTGTTGTGTGTCTTTTGTGTGTGAAGTACAAATAAACGCATCTTCTCATATGTCATTGTCCGAATCATGAGGCACAGAACCCAGTACTTTACATTTGGCGTGCCAAAAACCGAGATGCTACGTTGCGGTTGGATAGTGGTCTCAGTCTGTCAGAGGGCCTGCGGAGCAGGTGAGGTGGCCTTTCTACAGGCCAGGGGTCCCCAACCTTTTCAAGTCGGTGGGCACCTTTTGAATCCTGTCACAGGTTGGTGGGCGGAACCACAAAAATGGCTGTTGCAGGAAGTGGGGCTAACCACAAAATCTCAAGAGAGAGAGAGAACACAAGAACATAAGAGAAGCCCATGTTGAATCAGGCCAATGGCCCATCTAGTCCAACACTCTGTGTCACACAGTGGCCAAAATATACCAGGTGCCATCAGGAGGTCCAGCAGTGGGGCCAGGGCACCAGAAGCCCTCCCACTGCTGCCCCCTCCAGCACCAAGAAGACAGAGCATCACCTGCCCCAGACAGAGTGTTCCCTATACCTTGTGACTAAGAGCCACTGATGGGCCACTGCTCCATATGTTCACCCATTCCCCTCTTGAAGCTGTCATTGCTTGTGGCCGCCACCACCTCCTGTGGCAGTGAATTCCATGTGTGAATCACTCTTTGGGTGAAGAAGGACTTCCTTTTATCTGTTCTAACCCGACTGCTCAGCAATTTCATGGAGTGCCCACAAGTTCTTGTACTGTGAGAAAGGGAGAAAAGTACTTCTTTCTCAACCTGCTCAATCCCATTCATAATCTTATAAACCTCGATCATGTCACCCCTCAGCCGTCGTTTCTCCAAGCTGAAGAGCCCCAAGCATTTTAACCTTTCTTCATAGGGAAGGTGTTCCAACCCTTTTATCATTCTAGTTGCCCTTCTCTGCACTTTTTCCAATGCTATAATATCCTTTTGAGATGTGGTGACCAGAACTGTACACAGTATTCCAAATGAGGTCGCACCAATGATTTATACAGGGGCATGATGATACTGGCTGATTTGTTTTCAGTTCCCTTCCTAATAATCCCCAGCATAGCGTTGGCCTTCTTTATTGCAGCTACACACTGTCTAGCCCTTTTCATTGAGTTATCCACTACGACTCCATGATCTCTCTCTTGGTCCGTCTCTGCCAGTTTAGACCCCATCAACGTGTATTTATATTTAGGATTTTTGGCTCCAATGTGCATCACTTTGCACTTGGCCACATTGAACCCCATTGTTGAGAGAGAGAGAGAGAGAGAGAGAGAGAGAGAGAGAGAGAGAGAGAGAGAGAGAGAGAGAGAGAGAGAGAGAGAGAGAGAGAGGGGGAGAGATTGGATTTATACCCCGCCCTTCACTACCCAAAGGCATCTCAGAGCGGCTTACAAACTCCTTTCCCTTCCACTCCCCACAACAGACACCCTGTGCAGTAGACGGGGCTGAGAGAGCTCTTTTGAGAACTGCCCTTGAGAGAACAGCTCTGAAAGAACTTGTGACCGACTCAAGGTCACCCCAGCAGCTGGACGTGGAGGAGTGGGGGATCAAACCCGGTTCTCCCAGATTAGAGTCCGCGCTCCTAACCACGACACCAAACTGGCTCTCCAGTCAAGGAATGAAGTTAGTCAGGCTTTGTTTCTACTCTCCGATGCTGATGGCCGGATTTCAGAAACCGGTGCACTTCAATAGCATGGAAACTGTTGATTGATTGTTTATGGAACTATGCGACGTGCAAAAAAAAAAAAATGAAGTTCTGCAGTTTTAAAAGATACAAACGTCCTGTTCGGATGAAGACGACAAAATGACTTTGTAATCCAGAAAAAAACTTCCTTGACTTTATTGTTCTGGGCCTCTCCTTGCACATGTATATGATTTGGGAGCTTTATTATAATATCTCTTGTTGTTATTGTTGACTCTGGCCGTGTTTCCTAGCAGACATGCACACGGCTTTCATCATTCTTCCTTTGCACTGCTTCGACAGCTGTGGTTCTCTGCTTTTGTATTATTATAGGGAGTGAAGTTATGCATAACTTCCAGGTGACGTTTCAGGCCAAAGCTCTGTTTAGCAGGATGCCTTTTTAAAGGAACATTTTTTTAAAAAAATATTTTCTCACGTATACACAGTAGTACAGTCAACCAGTCAGTCCTAAAAGAAATCAACCCTGATTGTTCCCTAGAAGGCCAGATCCTGAAGCTGAAGCTCAAATACTTTGGCCACCAAAAGAGAAGGGAGCCCTCACTGGAGAAGACCCCCTGATGCTGGGAAAGACGGAAGGTCAAAGAAGAAGGGGACGGCAAAGGATGAGATGGTTAGACAGTGTCATCGATGCAACGAACATGAAATTGTGCAAACTTCAGGGGACAGTGGAAGACAGGAGGGCCTGGCGCGATCTGGTCCATGGGGTCGCGAAGAGTCTGACTTGACTGTGCGACTGAACAACAGCACAGTAGTACAATGAACATTCTTGTGCTGCGGTGGCATCTGTCGCCGGGGCAACTTTAAAAATCTCTGCTGCACAACCAATGAGGTCTCCGATGCTGGGCAAAAGCCCCACTCGGCTCCACCCATGTTCTCAAAACACATTGGGGACCTCCATTATAGTCCATTGTGGGCCAGCTTGACCAGCCTGAGTCCAGTGGGGATGAAGACTCCTCGGGAGTCGAGGAGTCACATGCAGCCAGCTCTGAACCAGCTGAAGTTAGGGAATTAGAGACAACAGGAGCCTCAAGAGTCATTGCTGGTAGCTGACCTTGACCCACACATGCATTAGGGTTCCCAAGTACTTACCATCTGGGGGCGGGGGACAAATGCTCCCCGACCGGACCAGTCTTCCTGGTAACGCACCATGCCGTTGCCAGGAAGTGATACCAGGTGATGCTCTGGCAATGGGGCTGAAAACTCGATGGTACCATCGAGTTTCCAGCCCCATTGCCAGATCGTTGCCTACCGTCCCTTCCTGGTGACAGCATGGTGCTCTGCGCCTCTCCTTCCCCTGGGGATGGTCCTGCGAGGACGTATCCATCCCCTGCCGGCATGCGGTAAGTTCTTGGGAAGCCTAGCATGCATAGCTCCGAAGGAGACCATAAAGCACGGCTGCAGGAAAGTAGCCCACCGGGCCCCCCTCCCATTAATTGAACATTGATGGGAAAAGCTCCGACAAGACTTAAGGACACCTAGACGGAGTGTTCACCTCTTGGCTCAGCACCAGCTGCTTAACGATAGCAGTTCTGAGTAAAGGTAGGAGTTGAGTAAGTGCAGGAGCACCTCCGAGCAGATGGCTGCCAATCGGGCTTGTTAAGGAGGTAAAGGTAAAGGCTCCCCTTGCTCGAAAGCCAGTCGAATCCGACTCTAGGGGTGCGGTGCTCATCTCCGGTTCCAAGCCGAAGAGCCAGCGCTGTCCGAAGATGAGTCTGTGGTCATGTGGCTGGCATGGCTAGACGCCAAGGCATATGGAACGCTGTTACCTTCCCACCGAAGTGGTACCTATTTATCTACTTGCAATTTCTTGCTTTCGAACTGCTAGGTTGGCAGGAGCTGGGACCCGAGATGGGAGCTCACTCCATCATGCAACACTTCGGTCTCAAACTGCTGAACTACCGACCTTCCAGTCTGCAGTTCAGGGTCCTAACCACTTGAGCCACCGCAGCTTTGTTAAGGAAGGCCTATATAAATCAGGCCTGGAGAACTGCGGATTGTGGAAGCAACTCATCACAACCCTGTGAACTTCATGACCACAACTCTGGACTCTGCCTGACTCCTGTGACCTTTGGACTGACCCTCGACTCTGCTTTTGGGACCTGCCTGAACTTTGCTGATCAACGACCTCGGACTGCCTTGACTCTGCTTTCCTGAACACTCCGTGAACGCTGACTGCTGCTAAACTGGTATTTGATTTCTGGACTGCACTCTTGACTGTGATCCAGCTCTGTGGCTTAGCTCTGCTGCCTTACTCTGCCTGTATTCCAAAACATAGCCCCCCTCTTTTTTTAAAAATGGAGTCTTCTTGATTAGGTAGAATTCCCCCCCAAAGTCTATACTCCCAATGAGGCTAGGAAATTGCACATGCTTCCTTATCCAGCACAGTATGTATTTGAAGAAGCTGGCCACAGAAACATATATACTGACCAGGCTTGTAGCCACAGGGGGGGGGCATTCCGGGGCCTGGTCCCCTGACTTCCTGCCAAGGCCCCCCCAACTTCCATCCAGTCCTCAGTCCCCCCGGCTCTCTGGGCTGCCCAGAGAACTCCCCCTTCCCCAAGCGCGGCTTGCTTGCCTGTGTAGGAAGGCAGAGTGTGAATGCTGCAAAAGTGAGTTTTTAAATATTTTATTTTATTTTGTGGTGCCAGGGCCCCCTGACTTATTTAAAGCCCCACCCCTCGAATTATAAAACCCTGGCTACGGGCCTGATACTGACCCAGCAATCTGGAAAACAGATTCCTGTTCAGAACATATGGAGCTTTCTCATTCCTCCAGACTCCAGTCCTTCAAGTTTACTGCTATTTGGATCACTGGGCAGGGGAAAAAAAAATTCCTTCCCAACACTTTCCCCGGAGATGCCGGGGGATCAAACCAGACACCTCCCGCACATCAGGGGGACAGAACCTGGGGACCTGGGAATACCGTGGGCATTGAACTTGGGACCTTTTGCATGCAACACTCAGCCATCGTCCCTTCCTGTTCTCAAGCAGATCCACTGTTGGGAACACACAGAGATATTCAGATGAAGGAACTGAATGGAGAGACTGTCAGACGCGAGTTTGGTTGACCATGGCCCCGGTCATATGGGCCAGAAAACGTGGGGGGAGGCGTGGCAGTTCACCCCGGAGCAAAATAAGGCATGGTAGCCCGATCACATGGGCCACCAGGTTGCCATGCTCCGGCACCGAGCACTGATCACACCGCACTGCTGCAGTGCGGCAAAAAAACCACGCAGCAGACCACGCAATCCGTGCTGTTGCAAAGTGCGCATGTGCCATTGGGGGGGGTGGGCCGCTGTCGGTGTCTTGCGTGTGCACATGCGCCATTCAGCGTTGGTGCGCATCCCATGGAAACTTACAACATCCGGAGGTTTCGGTTTCCGGCGTTGCGAATGGTGGCCACCTTTTGGGAAGCTCCCAGAGGTGGTTAGCCCACACGCAGTTTGGGGGGGTCTTTGCAGGTTTGCAAGACCCTAGTGAGCCTTAGGTAAAGGCTCCAAACCGGGGCGCTTGGGGAGTAGCCTCTTTGCCGGCAGTCAGCCGGGAAATTGAGGCTTTCTCCCCGCCCCAATCGGCCCCGCTGCGGTGTGCCCGTAATGGGACTTAGCAACGCCACCGATTTCCAACAGGAGTGAGGAACAGCGATGATTTAAAGCAAAAAGAAGAAACGGCAGGAACCGTGAGTTGGAGGTCTGAATTTGAAGCGAAACCCGAGCCCTTCCCCCGTAAGCGAATAAGTGGCTGGGAGGAGGGGAATTCCCCCCACTGAGAAGCGGGATTTGCATAAGAAAGCTAAGGGGGATGAAAGGGAAGAAGGGTTGGTGAAATTACCTTTGGGGTGCCATTGAAGCGAATGAGTTAGCGGGACTCCTGAGCGACGCGTCACGAACTTTTATAAAGTAAACAAATACAAGAAATGTCTGCCATGAAGAAGGTCCCTTTGAAAATTGAGAAGAAGGGAGGCGGGACTTCCGGTCCGGGTAATCCCCCTCCAGAGCCAACTGTCAGTCAACAGACAAGTGAGCTACTGCACCCTCTGCTGGTCCAAATACAGAAAATCAGCGAAACCTTAACTAATATGGAAGGTGTTCTCAACAGTCAACAGAGGCAACTAACAGAGACGTCAAAGAAGATGGAGGAGATCGCACAGAAATGTTTGGTCTCGTCGGAAGACATCGGAAAAGTGAAGAAAAGGGTCAACAAGTTAGAAAAGCATCAGGATGTGCAAGAAAAAGAATTTTGATGTTGCAAATGGAAAAATCGAATCTGACTCTTCGATTTCAGGGCATTAAAGAAGAAGAGAAGGAAGATCTCAGATCTATACTTGCGAATGCCTTGGCACCCGTAACTGGCAGAGATCAGCGTGAGTTAAAAGAAGAAATGGATAAGGTCTATAGGGCCTACTCCACATTTACAAAAAAAAATAATCTGCCAGCAGAAGTGGTTGTCAAGTTTGTCAAGCAGAGTACTAGAGATCAAATCTTGCGTGCAGTTGCAGCGGTGCCCTTGAAAATTGGGGAGCAGACCATCAGAATATTGAAAGATGTGCCTTATGAAATCCGGATGAAAAGGAAAGCTTATAAAGGATTGACCACTTTTCTACAAAGAAGACAAGTTATATACAGATGGACCTATCCTGAAGGCCTTTTGTTCAAGTACAAGGATAAAAGAGAGAAGATTGACTCCATCTTCAAGGCGCAGGAATTTCTGAAGAGACACGCCAGTCCAGAGGAAGAGGCAGCACTCGCAACGTGGACAGATTTGAGCAGTGAAGATGACAGCGGCCCAGAGGAGGGAGGTGCCGGAGCGGGAGAAGTGAAAATCAAAGGTGGCCCATCCTATAACTTGAGGGATACCAAAGGAAGACAACCTAAGAAATAACTGTTCGGGAAACGTCAAAAAGGAGATGACTAATAATTAACCCCAAAGGACATTACTAACCTCATTAACAGAGTTATTTAGAATTTTGGTTAGATGAAAAGAAGACTCTCAAATCACGGAGATTGCCAAAAACTGTATCTATATTGATTTAAACTAACCTTTATTAACAGAATACTCACTCCGCTCTTTTCTTTATCCCTCTATATACCCTACCTTTTTCTATTTATAAAAAGAATAAATTCCTCTCCTTTTTAGGAGGGTTTTGATTAAAAAAAAAAAAAAAAGAAACTTACAACATCCGGAAACCCCGGGACATGGGTGGGTGTCGGAAGCCATGGGATACTGATGCTCCCGCGATCAGATGCCGGCCTTTGCCCTGCGGTTTCTGGAAACTAGTACTTCGACCCTAGTAGTTTTTTACTCCACGTTTTCCATGGGAAACCGCGGGTTGGCCACGGGAGTGCTACACCTCCCAGATGTGCTGGTGTGATCGCACATGGAAAGTCCGCGGGGCAAATGCTCCGTGTGAACGGGGTCCATATGTACCTGTAATTTAGTGCCTTGACAGCTTGATGTTCATTGCCATCTTGTTTCTGTTATTATAACTCTTTACCCCTGTTCCTTTGCTTGGGCATCCTTTTGGCTTGATGCTCTTATCTTCCACCCTCACCTGACACTACATTCAGAAGAGGAACAGGAGGAGGAAGAGGAAGAAGAAATTGGATTTACACCCCACCCTTCACTTGGAGTCTCAGAGTGGCTTACAACCTCCTTTCCCTTCCCCTCCCCACAACAGACACCCTGGGAGGTAGGTGAGGCTGAGAGAGCTCTTTCAAGAACTGCCCTTGAGAGAACAGCTCTGACAGAACTATGGCTTGCCCAAGGTCATCCAGCAGGTGCAAGTGGAGGAGTGGGGGAATCAAACCCGGTTCTCCCAGATTAGAGTCTGCACACTTAACCACTACACCGAACTGGGGAGGGGAGAGAGTGTATGCATGTAAGAGTAGACTTGCTTGCCTGTGTAACTTTTCTATGAAGCCCTCAAGAGACTCTTTCACACGGGAAGGTGTCCTTGAGAGAAATGACTTAAGTTAGCTAGAGGTGGACCCTATAACTCCCACGGTCCGTGTAGGATTGCTGATATATACGAATGGAAGTCGTGATTGTAACTATACACACCTTTCCCGCCTTGATCCCCTCAGTTCTGACAAGAGTCCAATCCTTGCCCATCTCACATCTTCCAATAAAACCTTCAACCCAGAAAGTGTGTGCGAAGAGTGGTTTGAATGGGACCCTGGCAGAGACAAACATTCAGCCAGCTGAGAAAAGAATCGGTTTAATGAGAACTTAAGGCAATAAATACGGCTTGGATTCATCATACAGGGAAAACCTTGTCTGGGCGAAGCATGGGACACGCTTCCAGATTGAACGGTGGGTTCTTCTGGGTACCTCTGTACCTTGCTGGTGCACAGGGAGAGTCACGTCAAAGTTCCTCCCGGGACAAGATAGTGAAAAAGGATGTCCTTGATGAAAGCAGCCTCTTTCCCCCCCCTTTCTCTGGCAGTCATAGTTTGGAACAGAAACAAGAACAACAACAACCCCACAAGAGGGAGGGTTGCCAACCTCCAGGCTGGAGATCTTCCACTATTACGACTGATCTCCAGGTGACAGAGATCAGCCCCCTGGAGCAAATGGCCCCTTTGGAAGGTGGATTCCGTGGTCTTATACCACCTCGAAGTCCCTCCCCTCTCCAAGCCCCAGGTTCCAACCCCCACCTCCCAAATCTCCAGGTATTTCCCAACCCCAAGATGGCAAACCCTAACAAGAAGGTGTGGTCTTCGCCGTGGGCCTGAAATAACTTGTGACTGACCCAAGGCCACACCAGCAGCTGCAGGTGGAGCTGTGGGGAATCAAACCCAGTTCTCCCAGATTGGAGTCTGCGATCCTAACCGCTACATCGAACTGTCTCCCAGAAAGTTTGCGATCAGATATATCGACGGGCGTCTTTAATATGGGAGTGCCAGCCAAATCAGAATTTCCCTCTCGAGAGTTCTGGCACCTCCTTTTCCAAAAAAGAAAAAAGAAAAAAAAGCCCTGACGAACCTATTCTAGCATAGCTTCATGAGCAGAATATTAATATTCTTGTATCAGGGGTACATGTGTGGCTCTGAGAAACACAGAGACCGATTTCCCACAAGCCACTGCTCCGCCCTTGCTCTTCCCTTCCCCCACCACAGGCTCTGTAAGCTCTTGGAGGATTGGCTACATTAGGTGGTGTGTCGCCTAATATGCAAAGGAGTTCCTGCAACAAAAAGAGCCCTGTGTATCAATTTCCCACCATTTGCTGCATGGCCGCATTTTGCCCCGCAGCTTCGCCTGATTTCCCCCATCTACTCGAACCTCAGAAAACAGGATTGAGTAGACACGGGGGGGGGGCAGAATCGGGCGAAGCTGCGGGTCAAAATGCGGCCGTGCAGCGAATAGTAGGAAACTGACACATACAATTGGGGGAGGGAAGGGAAGAGTGAGGGCGGAGCAGCAGCTTGTGGGAAATCGGCCCTACTTAATAGTAGGAGTTTACTACAACGTTACTAATAGTAACTATCTACTACCACACTATTACTAATAGTAACTATTAGGATTTCAGTTTACATGCAGGCAGCGTTCTCTAGGGAACGCTGAAGTCACGATATCCAGCTCAGAGGGCGAGACCGGGAAGAAGGCAGAGAGTAAGGGCTCCCATATGAATGAGGGTGGAACAGGGCCGGCTCACTCACTAGGTGAACTAGGCATTTGCCTAGAGCGTGCCAGCCCTTAGGGACACCAAAAGGCCCCCACCAAAACTCCCCGCCCCTTCTCCTGGCTTGCTGGCACGGCCCGCAGCTGCAGGATGCGCTGGCAAGCTGGCACTCAGATGGAAGGGATGGGGGTTTAAATCCCCATCCCTTCCCTGGCTTGCCAGCATGCCCCAGAGGTGGGCGAGAGGGGGGAAGGAGGAGGAAGAGGGGAGCCCTCCCTCGCCCTGGGGAGCCCCAGTGGCAGACGGGGGGGGGTGCCAGAAGGTGGCCCCACCTAGGGCACCAAAAAACCTCGGGCTGGCCCTGGGGTGGAATGGAGTCAGGTGTTGGGGGGCAGATGTCGGATGAGGTTTGGATGGTTCAAGAGAGGCTGTGTGAGGCAGCAGGAGTTGCCCAGCAGAAGGCGCAGGGATCCCGATGAGAGAGAGAGAGAGGGAGAGAAAGAGAGGGAGAGAGACAGGCATGGAGGAATCCCCATTCCAGCAGGAGACGGAGAGAGAAATATTCGAGTATCCATCCCGGATCGATTCTGCTGTTGTTGAAAGCCAAGCCTTTTAACCCAGCTCCATCCCGTCGTGGTGTGTCATATCCTAAAACAACAACAACAACATGATTGAAGAGTTAGAAACAAGCACAGGTGAACAAACAGATGGGGCGGGAGGGGTAAGCAGCTGGTCGACAGACTGCCTGCGAAAACACATTGCAGGGTTTCCACTGCAGTTGCTTCCGACTGAGATCCTGTTGTTTTAACAAAAGGTACAGAAGATCAGCTTTGTAAACTGGATGGTTTCAGAGAGAAGCTGGAGGACTGTGCTGGGGACAGGGTTGCCAGCCTCCAGGTGGGGCCTGGGGATCTCCCACTAGTTTGGTGCCGTGGTTAAGTGCACGGACTCTGATCTGGGAGATACCGGGTTTGATCCCCTGCTCCTCCGTTTGCAGCTGCTGGATGACCTCGGGGAAGCCACTGTTCTGTCGGAGGTGTTCTTGAAAAAGAGCAGTTTCTGTCAGAGCTCTCTTAGCCCCACCTCCCTCACAGGGTAGTGTTCCCTCTAAGCTGAATTAGTGTGAGCTAGCTCACAGTTTTTTTAGACCCTGGCTCACACGTTTTTGTCTTCACTCAGGAAGGATGGCTCCAGATTTATGCAGCAGCCAAATTTAAACTCATTTATGCAGTAGCCAAATCGCTCGCTCACAACTTTAATGCCAGGAGCTCACAAAGTTGAATTTTTGCTCAGGAAGGATGGCTCCAGTTTTATGCAGTAGCCAAATTTAAACTGATTTATGCAGTAGCCAAATTGCTCACTCACAACTTTAATGCCAGGAGCTCACAAAGTTGAATTTCTGCTCACAAGACTCCACAGCTTAGTGGGAACATTGCTCACAGGGTGTCTGTCATGGGGAGGGGAAGGAAAAGGAATTTGTAAGCTGCTCTGAGACTCCAAGTGAAGGGTGGGGGGTAAATCCAATCTCCTCCTCCTCCTCCTCCTCCTCTTCTTCTTCTATCTCCAGATGATAGAGATCAGTTCCCCTGGAGGAAATGGCTGCTTTGGAGAGGGGACTCTATAGCATTCTACCCTGCTGAGGCCCCTCCCTTCCCCAAGCTCCGCCTTCCCCAGATTCCATCCCCCCACCTCCAGGTATTTCCCCACCCAGAGTTGGCAACCCTAGCTAGTCAAGTAGGAATATGACCCTTTTTGTTTCCATCTGCTTACTGCAAGCAATTCCACTTTTTTCCCCTCTTGCGGTTGTTCCCAGGTTTCTTTTTTTCTTTTGTGCTATATTTACACCATTCATATGGCCGGAATATGTTATACATTAAAAAAGAAATAGCATTAACATGTGTGGATTTAATGGGAACATTCGATACAGGGGGAAGAGAAAATAACGCAAACACTAAAACAAAACTTATGGTCTTAATCCACCAAAGGGGGGGGGGACGAAATGTATATAAATGGAAACAGAGTTCTGAATCGAACCAACAGCGATGGGAAGTTTGACATTCTCCAAAGAGGACCTGAGGGGAGACATAGAGGGGATACTTATCAGATCTGCAGATGCTTGGGGCTCTTCAGCTTGGAGAAACGACGGCTGAGGGGTGACACGATCGAGGTTTATAAGATTACGAATGGGATTGAGCAGGTTGAGAAAGAAGTACTTTTCTCCCTTTCTCACAATAGAAGAACTCGTGGGCACTCCATGAAATTGCTGAGCAGTCGGGTTAGAACGGATAAAAGGAAATACTTCTTCACCCAAAGTGTGATTAACATATGGAATTCACTGCCACAGGAGGTGGTGGCAGCTGCAAGCATGGGCAGTTTCAAGAGGGAATTAGATAAACATATGGAGCAGAAGTCCATCAGTGGCTCTTAGCCACAGGGTATAGATGGGAACTCTCAGTCTGGGGCAGGTGATGCACTCTATTCTTGGTGCTGGAGGGGGCAGCAGTGGGAGGGCTTCTAGTGTCCTGGCCCCACTGCTGGACCTCCTGATGGCACCTGGTATATTTTGGCCACTGTGTAACACAGAGTGTTGGACTGGATGGGCCATTGGCCTGATTCAACATTGGCTTCTCTAATGTTCTCATGTTCTTACATGAAGCTGGGTGGGATTGCTAATTCTGAAGAAGGCAGGGTCAGGATTCAGAATGGAGCAATGGGCTGAGGCAGCTATAGTCTCCTGTAGTCTGGAAGTCAGTTGGAATCCTGGGAGATCTCCAGTCCCCACCTGGGGCTTGGCAACTCCGTTGCAAGGTCCCACTCAGTGTATCGGCCTTTTCAAAAATGAACAGTTGGTGGCCCTACTGTTTCCCCCTCAATTTGTTGGTAATTCGAAACCTTCCGGACACGCTCAGGGTGAATAGACTACCGTGAAGATCCTAATAAATCATTTCAGCCGAAACGGAACGGCAGGGGATTTATTTATTTAGATGCGATTGGGGTGGGGGTGGGGTTTGATGCCTGCAGTCTGTGTCTTCTCCAAATCGCTCAGGGCCAGGAGTCACAGAGGACCCAGACTGGGCAGGGTGCCAATACCAAAGAGGAAAGTTATATAACCAGAACAGCATGTGAACCAGAGGAACGCTTGACTAGGGGAGCTGGGGTCAAACGATGCAGTATGCAGAGAATGTAGCAAAATGGTTCATATTATCAGGACTTTGCGACCCCTGGGAGGAGGGGAGCCGAGAAAAGAGGCTGTGTGTGTGGGCTGTGAATGAATGCGCAAGCACCAAAACATAGTGCCGGCGGGAACCCCAAAGGTCCTCTAGTCCAACCCCCTGCACAATGCGGGGAATTCACAGTTACCTCCCCCCACACAGAGAGATCCTGGAGGTCAGTTGCTCTGTGCCCAGGACCATCCCAAAACTGAGCTCAGAAGAGATGGAGAGGGGTAGTCCCAGGCCTGTAGCTACAGTGGGCCATTTTGGGGCCGTGCCCCACAAATAGCCATGCCAGAAACCTTATTTTGAGGGGGATGTTTCCCAGCCAAGCCCTAGGTCACGGTGAGTCTTTCAAAAGCATTCCCATGAGCCTTTGGGAAACGTAATCGGAGCCTCCCCCTTTAAAGACAGGTATCCATAGTAATTTAATTAACTATAATTTAACTGCCCCCTTAAAAATTTCAATGCCCTCAAACAAAAAAAATCCTGCCTACAGGCCCGCATAGTCCTAAGATTCAGGGACGCAAGGGCCCCTGGCTCAGCTGAAGAGCCCATCTCTTGCAGGCAGAAGGTCCTGGGTTCAGTCCTTGGCATCTCCAGAGCAAAGGATCTCCAAAGGAGGACTGGGGGAAACATCTACCGAAGAGGAAGAGGAAGAAGAAGAGGAGGAGATTGGATTTATACCCCACCCTTCACTCGGAGTCTCAAAGCGGCTTACAAGCTCCTTTCCCTTCCCCTCCCCACAACAGACACCCTGTGAGGTCGGTGGGGCTGAGAGAGAACTGAAAGAACTGCCCTTGAGAGAACAGCTCTGAGAGAACTTGTGACTGACCCAAGGTCCACACCAACAGGTTAACAATATAAATAAAACATTTCCATAGGAGGAGGAGGAGGAGGAGGAAGAGGAAGAAGAGGAGGAGGAGGAGGAGATTGGATTTATACCCCACCCTTCACTCGGAGTCTCAAAGCGGCTTACAGTCTCCTTTCCCTTCCCCTCCCCACAACAGACACCCTGTGAGGGAGGTGGGGCTCAGAGAGCTCTTTCCAGAACTGTCCTTGAGAAAACAGCTCTGACAGAACTACGGCTTGCCCAAGGTCATCCAGCAGCTGCAAGTGGAGGAGTGGAGGAATCAAACCCGGTTCTCCCAGATTAGAGTCCGCACACTTAACCACTACACCAAACTGGCTTCAAGAACTGTTGCTGATCAGAGTACCTCATGCTGGGTTAGAAATGTTCTCTCTAGGACTAAGGGGGAATCAATGCAGTTCTAGTAACCTGCCCCTGGAAAATGTCCCCTTTCACATTACCATTCTAAACCAGATGTTATCCGTTGTCGGGCTGGTTCCAAGTAAAATTCTCCACAGCTGCAATTGAGTGGACTGAACATTTAGATATTAGTATGTATGGGGATTACCCAATCGGTCTGCATACCTGTTGTATCAACTTGATTATGTATTTTATATTATTAAATGCTTCCTGTGTGTAATTCTGCCATATGATAAATAAATGTCTGGGGCAGTGATGCCCTGTCTTCTTGGTGCTTGGGGGCAACATTGGGAGGGCTTCTGGAGTTCTGACCCCACTGGTGGACCTTCTGATGGCACCTGGTATTTTTGGCCACTGTGTGACACAGAGTGCCGGACTGGATGGGCCATTGGCCTGATCCAACAAGGCTTCTCTCATGTTCTTATGTCTGGGATAGTGATGCTCTGTCTTCTTGGTGCTTGGGGGGGTCACAGTGGGAGGGTTTCTGGAGTTCTGGCCCCACTGGTGGACCTCCTGATGGCACTGGGGTTTTGGTCACCATGTGACATGGAGTGTTGGACTGGATGGGCCATTGGCCTGATCCAACATGGCTTCCCTTATGTTCTTATGCCTGGGTCAGTCATGCTCTGCCTTCTTGGTGCTTGGGGGTCACAGTGGGAGGGTTTCTGGAGTTCTGGCCCCACTGGTGGACCTCCCAATGGCACCTGGGTTTTGGCCACTGTGTGACCCAGACTGTTGGACTGGATGGGCCACTGGCCTGATCCAACATTGGCTTCCCTTATATTCTTATGTCTGGGGCAGTGATGCTCTGTCTTCTTGGTGTTTGGGGGAGTCACAGTGGGAGGGCTTCTGGAGTTCTGGCCCCACTGGTGGACCTCCCAATGGCACCTGGGTTTTGGCCACTGTGTGACTCAGAGTGTTGGACTGGATGGGCCATTGGCGCGGACTGTAATGTGGGAGAACCGGGTTTGATCCCCACTCCTCCACTTGCACCTGCTGATGTGAGCTTTGGTCAGTCACGAGCTCTGGCACAGCTGTTCTTGAAAGAACAGTTTCTGTCAGAAGTTCTCTCAGCCCCATTAACCTCACAGGGTGTCTGTTGAGGGGAGAGGAAGGGAAAGGAGTTTGTAAGCCACTCTGAGATACCTTTGGGTAGTGAAGGGCGGGGTATAAATCCAATCTCTTCTTCTTCTACCTCACAGGATGTCTGTTGTGGGGAGGGGAAGTGAAAGGAGTTTGTAAGCTGCTCTGAGATGCCTTTGGGCAGTGAAGGTCGGGCTATAAATCCAATCTCTTCTTCTTCTTCTTCTTCTTCCATTCCCTTAATTCCAGAAGAATTATAACAAACTCTATGGCTGCGCAGCCGTTGTCAGAAGAGAAGCAACAAGATGTCCCAAAGATGTGGAAACTTGCTACGAGAAAAAGAAAGCTATCATTGAAAGAAGGCCTCTGTGTCTATGGTGCATTGGACATTGTGGGACAAAAGTCGGGGGGGGGGGGTGTTGTGATTATCCCCTGCTCTCTGGGGCTCTGGCAAGCAGCTAAAACAATAAAAAACAAACCCTTCTGTTTGGACGGCCTGTGGCCACAAGCTCTGATAATTTCAGCTCGCACTAAATAAACAAGATCGGGACACAAGAGAAGATAAAATGGACCAGAGGAGAGAAAAACAGGAACTAGTGCGGCAGAGTTCAAACAGTTTTCTTCGTTTATCTGAGAAATTCGCCCCCCCCCCCCAATTTTGCTCACAAGATAGATGGCTTGCTCGGTCCTCGGGTCAAGTTTTTCCCAAGAGCTCAAAAAGATATATATTCAGCGTCTTCATTCGACATCGGCTGGCTGCATTCTTGGGGTTTTTTTTAATTCTCTCGAAGGGAGGAATAGGAATCATAGAATTATGGAATGTTAGAGTTGAAAGGGACTTTGCAGGTCATCTAGTCCAACCCCCTGCATTCTGCGGGAGCATCGCCAAAAGATAGCCCGACATACCTACAACATACCCAAAAGATAGTCGTCCAGCCTCTGCTTGAAAATGTCCAGGGAAGGAGCATCCACCACCTCCCGAGGCAGACTGTTCCACTGCTCCACCACTCTAATGGTTAGGCAGTTTCTCCTGATATCTAGCCGGTAATGACTCCCTCATAATTTCCACCCATTAGATCTAGTCTTGCAATCCGGAGCAAGAGAGAATAGATCTGCTCCATCTTTTACATGACAGCCCTTCAGATACTTGAAGACTGCAATCATGTCCCCTCTAAGCCTTCTCTTTCCCAGGCTAAACAGACCCAACTCTTCCAGCCTTTCCTCATAAGACTTGGATTCCAACTCTCTCACCATCCTGGTTGCCCTCTTCTGGACACGCTCCAGCTTGTCAACATCCTTCCTAAAGTGCGGTGCCCAAAACTGGACACAGGACTCCAGGTGAGGCCTGACCATAGCAGAACAGAGCGGAACGACCACCTCCCATGATCTGGACACAATGCTTCCGTGAATGCCTCCTAAGACTGCATTAGCTTTCTTCACAGCCACATCACAAGGAAGCTTATCTGTTGTTCTGGCAAAACTGGAGTTGCGATGGGGAAGCTTGCTATTAGCTTGAGGGACCTCTGGAGCTAGGTTTCTGAGCACGGGGGTGGTGAGAATGCACCACCTGATCCAACATGGCTTCTCTTAAGTTCTCAGGTCCTGAGGAGGGTTGGGAAACCCGTCAGGAAGTGCTTGTTCCCTGACCCATATCCCACATTCGTATCGTCTGAGGATTCTCTTTTCATTGTTTCTAGATTGTAGACACCTTGGGCAGGGTTGCCAGTTCTGGGTTGGGAAATACCAGAAGATGGAGGGGGTTCGGAGGCCTGGGAAGGGGAAGGTTTGGGAAGAGAAGGGGCCTTGGCGAGGTACAATGCCATAGAGCGCGCCCTCCAGAGAGGCCATTTCCTCCAGGGGAACTGATTTTGGTCACCTGGAGAGCCATTGCCATAGTGAGATGTCTCCAGCCAGGGTGCTCTTTGTTGAAAAAGCCCAGCAGGAACGCACTAGCATAATAGGCCACACCCAACAACAAACTCATTAGCATATTAGGTCACAGCCTTGGCAGCACAGCTCATTGGCATATTAGACCACACCCCCATGTTACCAGAAGTGCGGTCATCCAGCCACACCCACTTTTTGCTTCTTATTCTGTTTACCTTATTTGTTGTCAAAACCCAGGGCTTTTTTTGTAGCAGGGACTCCTTTGCATGTTAGGCCACACACCCCTAGTGTAGCCAATCCTAATGAGTTTCTGCTGTTGGGTGTGGCCTATTATGCTAATGAGTTCCTGCTGGGCATGGCCAACTCGGGAGCCAGCCGGAACGCCATTCCTGTGCGTTCCTGCCCAGAAATATCCCTTTCTCCAGCAAAGTTCCCTCTAAGCTGTGGAGTCTTGTGAGCAAAAAAATCTACTTTGTGAGCTCCTGGCATTGAAAGATGTGAACGAGTGACTTGGCTGCTGCATGGTTTGCTCTGGAGCCATCCCTTCTTGAGCCGAGGCAAAAATGTGGGAGCCGGAGGCTAAAGAACTGTGAGCTAGCTCACACTGACGCAGCTTAGAGGGAACACTGGAATCTCCAGGTGCCTCCTGGAGGTTGGCAATCCTAAGCAGCATGGAACCGTGAAAAGCACTCCTCACGTCCTAATAAATTGCAGGGGTCCCCCGCCCCCAGCAACTAAATACCTGGATATTTAGGGGTGGACCTTGGGATGGACTGGGTTTGGGCTCGGGCAGGACCTCCATGGGGTATAACGCCATAAAGTCCCCCCTCCAAAGCAGCCATATTTGGTGTAGTGGTTTAGCACCGTGGACTCTAATCTGGGAGAACCAGGTTTGATTCCTCACTCCTCCACATGCAGCTGCTGGTGTGACCTTGGGTCAGTCACAAGTTGTCTCAGAGCTGTTCTCTCAAGGGCAGTCCTCGAGAGAGCTCTCTCAGCCCCACCTACCTCACAGGGTGTCTGTTGTGGGGAGGGGAAGGGAAAGGAGATTGTAAGCCGCTCTGAGACTCCGTTGGGTAGTGAATGGAGGGTATAAATCCATCTCTTCTTTTCCTCCGTTCATTAAATTCTGAAGACCCCCATCTGGAATACTCAGCAAGGTCCCTTCCTATAGCTGCCCCTCAGTTGCTTGATATCCACACACAGGACGGGTCAATCAGGTATTGAGGGTCCCTCCCGAAAAATAATCGTATGACTGTTACATCAACCTACCTGGCATTCAGCTGGCCATGATGTGCTTCACAAAAGCTGGAATAAAAAGGAAAAAAAGAAATCATTTGTACCTCAGTCACTTTCCAACACAAGAAGGAAGCTGAGCTGCTCTGAACAGGGTTGCCACCTCTAGGTGGGGAAATTCCTGGAGATTAGCGGATGGAGCAGGAATTTTGTGGCCTGTGGGGCAATTTTTGTTCCGGTGTGGCGGAAGTCCTCAATGCAGAAAGAAAAGCCATGTAGCCGATAGAAAGCTGGGACCAGGATAGATCTCAAAATTGCAAGCTGTCAACCACTTCAGATGATGGTTCTCAGCTGCTACAAGTTAATCACTTCTTGCCAGCCTAAGCAACCGTTCTGTGAACAAGCCGCCAGGTGGGGGGTGATGACTTCTATAGTCAAGAAAGCTAACACTTAGGCGGAATGACTCTCTTAAAGGAGATAAGTTTCTTGACACAGAGTTAGAAGGGACCCTAGAGGTCACCTACTCCAACCCTCTTTGCTCAGTGTGGGAATTAGTCAACCACAGCACCCCACTCTGCTTGAAGAAGCACACACCTTTACGGAAATGTTTTTAAATGACTGAAAAAAGCATCTACAGGGGAAATTCTTGTGGGCATTTGCCTTTAAGAAAGGGGGCAAAGCCCCCCAAAGCCCCATCATAGATATGGGCCTGGGATGCAGCCTTGGGGAGGGTGAATTTAAGGAGGGGAGGGATCTCCTTCGAATATAATTCCATAGATTCCCCCTCCAAAGCAACCGTTTCCCTCCCAGTGGAATTGATCTCTGCCATCCGGAGATCAGTTGTAATTCTAGGAGATCTCCATTCCCCACCTGGAAATTGGCAACCCTAGGTAGGGATGGGCCAGTTTCTCTCCCCAAGACCAGTGTTCCCTCTAAGCCGAATTAGTGTGAGCCAGCTCACAGTTTTTTAGCCTCCGGCTCCCACATTTTCATCTTAGCTCAGGAAGGAGGGCTCCAGAGCAGACTAATTTATGCAGCGGCCAAATCGCTCATTCACAACTTTAGTGCCAGTAGCCCACCAAGTAGAATTCTTGCTCACAAGCAGTGTTCCCTCTAAGCTGAGTCAGCGTGAGCTAGCTCACAGTTTTCTAGCCTCCGGCTCACACATTTTTTGCCTTAGCTCAGGAAGGATGGCTCCAGAGCAGACTAATTTATGCGGTAGCCAAATTGCTCACTCACAACTTTAATGCCAGGAGCTCGCAAAGTAGGATTTTTGCTCACAAGACTCCACAGCTTAGAGGGAGCATTGTACCCAGCCATTTCATCTGGAGATGTCTGGGGTCGAACCTGGGACCTTCTGCATGTCAAGCAGGTCCTTTACTACTGACCAGTGTTCCCTCTAAGCTGAGTTAGCGTGAGCTAGCTCACAGTATTCTAGCCTCCGGCTCACACATTCTTGTCTTGGCTCAGGAAAGGTGGATCCGGAGCAGACTAATTTATGCAGTGGCCAATTTGCTGGCTCTCAACTTTAATGCCAGGACCTCACAAAGTGGAATTTTTTGCTCACAAGACTCCACAGCTAACGGGGAGCATTGCCCAAGGCTTAAATGCAGGGCTCTTTTTGTAGCAGGAACTCCTTTGCATATTAGGCCACCCCCCACACACACTAATGTAGCCAATCCTCCAAGAGCTTACAGTAGCCTCTGTAAGAAGAGCTCTGTAAGCTCTTGGAGGATTGGCTACATTAGGGGTGTGCCGCCTAATATGCAAAGGAGTCCCTGCTACAAAAAGAGCCCTGCTTAAATGGGTCAGAACCCTGCCCCATTCTGAGTCCCTCTCCCCAGCCTCAAGCGGTGACCGTTTCCCGCTCAACAGCCCACAGCTCAGCTCAAAGTTCTGTTGTGAGCCGGATCTCTTTAGCGAGGACCCGCCTGATACGAACCCTGAGCCAGGATCATCCACCCCAGAGGCTACTAGGGCCCCAAATCCCCCAGATCCCACCACATGTTTTACAGTCCTTGGGTCACGTCCAGGCCCAGCATGTGGAATTTCGATCGGAGGTACATGAGAATTTCCCCACTGGGAACTCTTTTCCCAGGCACGCAGGAACCCGATTTAGACTGGGACACGGTGTTCGGAGAGGAAGGACAATATCTTTTCCCTCGTGCCTCCGGCCTGGCCTGAAATGACCCGGGAAAGTGGAGAGGCGGCGTGGTGCGGTGGTTAAGAATGCCAGACTAGGATCCGGGAGGACCCAGGTTCGAATCCCCAGTCGTGCCGTGAAAGCTCACTGGGTGACCTCGGGCCAGTCACGCTCCTTCAACGGTAGCCCGCCTCACGGGGCTGTTGTGAGGATAAGCATGGGGGAGAGGAGAATGGTGCAAGATGGGTTGGGTCCCCATTCTTTATTGATATCCCACCCTCCCCAGATAGCAGGTTCAGGACGGGTTCTGTAAAGTTAGTAAAAAAAAATACGATGTACAAAAATTAGAACAGTTGAAACACCAATAAAATACGACAACACCATTCGTCCGGTGGAAGTTAAAGTTGAAGCCTCACAGATGTCATCTCTGTCAAGATTTGGTCCTGAGACGGTAACGCAATCCTGACCCACTGAAGGGAGGCCCAGTAGGGAGGGAGGGACATCCGTCGCCCTCGTTAAAAGCCTGGTGGAAGAGCTCCGTCTCACAGGCCCTGCGGAACTGTAAAAGGTCCCGCAGGGCCCTGGTGTCAGGTTCCTGGTTAAATCAGTTCCCGACGCCAGCCAGTTTGTAAAAAGCTAGCTGTCAAGTAGCCCTGTCATGTGTATGGTATGCAGAGGGAGTACTCCGGTCTCCCATCCTCTGAACTTTCCTCTGAACTTTCATCCACTGTCTCTTATCAGGTCTCTGACCTTGTATCTCCAGCTGCTGGAGCTTCGGCTGGGAACCAAACGGTTTCTAGATTGTTTTGCTTGCTTGCCCGCTACTATTGCCTGCCCACGCGAATGATATTCATTGCCTTCTGCTATATGGGGGGGATGCTTGAATGTAGTATATCTTAGCAGGCCCTATTGTATGTGGCCATTACAGACACAAGCTGTACACGGGTCTCTAGTTCTAATTCACCCTTAAACATTGCCTTCTGAAGAAGCCCTGTGTTGCGTGATCTGACTGAGGAACCTGACACTAGCTTTATTGAGACAGTTGATAGACACCAACCCAAACACATCCGTCATTAGAACTGAAGTTTAAACACAAAGGCTACAGATATAGGGAATTCAAGTAACGGCACTAAAGATCAGGACCCAATCACCACCCGGCATTTTGCCCGCCAGAACTGTCAGCTCCCCCCCTCTTCTCCCCCGTGGCACATAGCCTTACACAGCAAGGAACCAAGAGCACTGATGTTTGAGAAGCCGGGACATTTGGCACCACGGAGGTGACAAGTCCTTACACTTCAAAGAAAGGGAGAGGGAGGGGCCTCTTCTCTCCATGACAGGCAAGCTGTGAACTGCAAAATGCACAGAGACCGTGATGCCTGGTCTCATAGGGGAGCTCATTCCACCTGGTAGGGGCCAGGGCTGAAAAGGGGCCGGGGACCACCCAAAGATGCCGGTTGGCAGATCGTAAAGCCCTCTGGGGCTCGTAGAGGGAGAGGCGGTCTCACAGATATGCAGGCCCCTGGCCGTATAGGGCTTTAAAGGTAGGCACCGACAGCATTAAGAGGGAAAGGCGGAGTGTACGTGAATTAAAGAAATAAATCTTTTCCCCAATGGGGGGGGGGAATTCACATTGACTGATAGGGTATACCGGCCCGAGATCCCTCAGCCAGTTTCCATGGCGGAGTGAGGAGGATCCAGCCCTGGGTCTTCTAGACCCTAGTCCAGCGCTCTAACCACTCTATCACGCTGTCTCTGAAATACTACAGAAGCAAAGCTCCCTCTGCTGTTGAGTCTGAGACAGGGCCCTCGATGCCCACTCCCAAATCCGTCCCTCCTGGCACCATTGCCCCCTTAGGCTTTGTCCTGGCTGGAGGGGGACGTCCCTGGTCACTGCTGATCAGAACCCAAACCCTTGAATTTCCAACTCCCACTTGGGAAATAAGCTGGAGATTTGGGGGGTGGAACATGAGGGGGTGGAGTTTGGAAAGGGGAGGGACCTCCGCAGGGCATAAGGACACAGATTCCTCCTCCTGAAGCAACCATCTTCTCCAGGGGGGGCTGACCTCTGCCATCTGGAGACCGATTGTAATTCCAGGGGATCTCCAGCCCTCCCCCTCCCCTGGGAAGCTGCGATGACCAATAATGCACAACTCCGAAAATGGGTTGCCTCCCAGAGACTCCCAGATCATGTGAAAGTTGCACCGGTAAGAATTAACACTATTGAGAACAATACACGCGGTAGTCAATAACAACATCAGTATCGATAAATTCACAGAAATAACAAGATTGCGGTCGCCGACGGGCCAAATGGGATGTGATTCAACGATTGAACCGTCAGAGAGCAGACACATCCTAGGCACTAAGGAACAATAACCTTCAATCTTGCAATTACTGTAACAATGCCGAGTCATTACGTACAGACATAACAATCACAATAAGAAGAAGTAACAAACAACGAGGAGGAATAGTACATTCAGAGGAGCCGGTAACAGCGCTACAATGTCCCGGTATAATCCCCTTGTTTCTTTAAGAGTTCTTCCTCGCTCGCTATTACAGAGAAAATCATTCTGTATCGAGTGCAACAATGAGAAGAACTTTTCAAGTCTCCCCCCGGGAGTAACGTTGATGATAACCTCCTGGTCTCCCATCCGGGATAATACGCTTACAAATTCATCAACAAAGAACATAAACTCCACGGTCAACACGGCACAGCCTGCTAATGATTCAAAGGTGGGACATTCTCAAGAGTTTAATTGTAATCAGGGCTTTTTTTTTGGTAGAAAAAGCCCAGCAGGGACTCATTAGCATAATAGGCCACGCCCCTGACAGCATAGCTCATTAGCCTATTAGGCCACACCCCCATGCCTTCCCTTGGCTTCCCCTGACAGCATAGCTCATTAGCCTATTAGGCCACACCCCTATGCCTTCCCTTGGCTTGCCCGGGTGCCCCACGGCTGTGGAGAGCCTGGCCAATCCGGTCCTTGGACAGGCCAGGGAATGCCTCCCCGATCCTTCCGGGGGCCCCCTGGCCCACCCGCCTCGGAGTCACTGGGGGGGGTCACTCTCCAGGCCTTTCCCTCTGTAGCCGCGCATGCAGAAGTTTGGGCTGTAGTGGGCGTGGCCAACTCTGAAGTCAGCCGGAACGCCGTTCCTGTGCATTTCTGCCCCAGAATAGCCCTGATTGTAACTGTTTAATTACATCTTATTTGGCCTGTTGGCGACTGGAATCTTGCTATTTTTGTGAATTTATTGATACTGATGTTGTAATTGACTACAGCGCGTATTGTTCTCAATAGAGTTTCAGTCGTTAATTCTGACTGGTGTAACTTTCACATGATTTGGGAGTCTCTGGGAGGCAACCCATTTTCGGAGTTGTACATTATTGGTCATAGCGGCTTTCTTACTCCGTTGCCCTTTGTGGTTCGTCCCGCCTGGAAGCTGGCAACCCTGCCAAACCCTACGTTCTTCTGTTTCCCGATCCAGACCTTCATAGTTGATGCAGCCATTTGAATCTTCTTGGCCAGCCATGAGCTTGTCAACCTCCTCTTCGGTCAGCCGCTCCCCTGGAAGAGAAAAGCAGGGAGCATAAAAACACGTCTTCCCCATATTTCCCCATAAAGTCCCATATTTCAGATATCCTATTATGTACATCTGTGCCATCAAGTCACACCTGAATTATGGCGACCCCTGCAAGGGGCTTTCAAGGCAATCAGAGGCGGTTTGCCGTTACCTTCCTCTGCAGAGCCTTCCTTGGTAGTCTCCCTTCCAAGACTTATGGCGACCCCAGTGAGGGGCTTTCAAGGCAAGGGAGAAGCAGAGGTGGTTGGCCATTGTCTTCCTCTGCAGAGCCTCCATTGGTGGTCTCCCTTCCAAGACTTATGGCAACCCCAGCAAGGGGCTTTCAAGGCACGGGAGAAGCAGAGGTGGTTGGCCATTGCCTTCCTCTGCAGAGCCTTCCTTGCTGGTCTCCCATCCAATACTTCAGGTGACCCCAGCAAGGGCCTTTCAAGGCAACAGAGAAGCAGAGGTGGTTGGCCATTGCCTTCCTCTGCAGAGCCTTCCTTGGTGGTCTCCCTTCCAAGCACTGACTCTGCTTAGCTTCCAACTTACAGTGACCCCAGCAAGGGGCTTTCAGGGCAAAGGAGAAGCAGAAGTGGTCTGCCATTCCCTCTCTCTGCAGACTCTTCCTTGGTGGTCTCTGCTTCCAATAACTAACCAGAACTGACCCCGCTTAGCTTCCGGATGAGACCAGGCTAGCCTGGGGCCAGCCAGGTCAGGGAAGTACATCACACACAGCCACAAAAATAGTCTTGGCAAAGGACTCGTCTTTTCGAGACAAACAACCTTTTAGCCCCCGAGCTGGCACAGATCGGCTTTGAGGGGGAACGTGTGGTCGACAGGGGCTGAGCGGACCCTTCCCTGTGGTCAGATCTGGAAACGATCCAGTCAACAGATTTATTTTTGGCCTGTCCTGCTAAACTTCAAGAGCCTAAGTCAGAGCTTAAATTGGGTCTGGATGAGGCCTTTAGGGACGATTTTGTCGAGAGGACGTCGGTATAAAGGCACGATATTTCAGCCACTTTTAAGCAATGCAAATGGGCTGCTTGCTATTATTTATGGAGATAGCCGGGCTCAGTTCCAGGGTCTAAAGGACCAATTAGGATGGATCCGGGATGCCAGACCAGAGCCAGTAGGGTTGCCAACCTCCAGGTGAGACCTGGAGATCTCCTGGGATTAAAACTGATCTCCAGGTGACAGAGATGATTTCCCCTAGAGGGTATGGCTGCTTTGGAGGGTGGACTCCAGGAGATTATACCCCACCGAGGATCCTTTCCCTCCTCAAGCCTTGCCCTCCCCCAATCTCCAGGAATTTCCTAACCCAGAGTTGGCAGCCCTGGAAACCAGAATAGTAGCACCCTGGACCTCAGCCAGGAAGACTTAGGATCAAATCCCTGCTCAGACCTGAGGTTTATTAGGTCATCGTGAGGTAATCTCTTTCTCTTCCTCCCTCACTCAAAGATGGCCGCCTAAAATCCCGGGGAGCTGCCACCAGCCTGAGTAGACAATCCCGCCACTGAGGGACCAAGGGTCTGATTCTGTCCGAGGAAGCTTCATTTCTTCATGGGTAGTCCAAGTCTGACAGGACCCATCGCACGACACTGACTTCTCGACAAACAAAAGCCATCCCTGAACTAATATGGGTAACAGAGAAGGGAGTTGCTAGTACCTTCCCCCTCTCCTATTGTCAAAGTGTCCAGATTCTAAGCAGCCACTTTCCAGGGCCACCTACATTTTGCTGGAACTGAGGGGAGGAAACGCCAGAGCAAAACCTGTTCAGTATCTGTGAACATAAGGACATCAGAAGAGGCCTGCTGGATCAGACCAGGGAGGGCGCATCTAGTCCAGCATCCTGTCTCACATAGTGGCCAACCAGTTCCTCTGGAGGGCCCACAACAGGGCAGAGAGACCGAGGCCTTCCCCTGAGAAGAACCTCAGAAGAGCCCTGCTGAATCAGACCAGTGAGGGTCCCTCTAGTCCACCATCCTGTCTCACACAGGGGCCAGCCAGTTCCTCTGGAGGGCCAGCAACAGGGCAGAGAGACCGAGGCCTTCCCCTGAGAAGAACCTCAGAAGAGCCCTGCTGAATCAGACCAGTGAGGGTCCCTTTAGTCCACCATCCTGTCTCACATAGTGGCCAGCCAGTTCCTCTGGAGGGCCAACAACAGGGCAGAGAGGCCGAGGCCTTCCCCTGAGAAGAACCTCAGAAGAGCCCTGCTGGGTCAGACCAGTGAGGGTCCCTCTAGTCCACCATCCTGTCTCACACAGGGGCCAGCCAGTTCCTCTGGAGGGCCAGCAACAGGGCAGAGAGGCCGAGGCCTTCCCCTGAGAAGAACCTCAGAAGAGCCCTGCTGGGTCAGACCAGGGAGGGTCCCTCTAGTCCACCATCCTGTCTCACACAGGGGCCAACCAGTTCCTCTGGAGGGCCAGCAACAGGGCAGAGAGAGATTGAGGCCTTCCCCTGAGAAGAACCTCAGAAGAACCCTGCTGGATCAGACCAGTGAGGGTCCCTCTAGTCTACCATCCTGTCTCACACCATGGCCAACCAGTTCCACTGGAGGGCCAAGAACAGGGCAGAGGAGGCCGAGGCCTTCCCCCTAATCCCCTTTCAAAGCTGTTTATCCCTGGGGCCATCACGACATCCTCCGGCAGCTAATTCCACATTTTAATCACTCTCTGTGTAAAACAGTATTTCCTTTTGTCTGTCTAGAAGCTACTGCCCACCGGCTTCATTGGATGCTCTCGAGTCCTAGTGTTTCGGGAGAGGGAGGGAAATTCCTCTTCGCCAACTCTCGCCACCTCAGGCATCATGTTATAAACCTCTATCACGTCTCCCCTTTAGTTGCAGGCCCATAGCCAGGATTTTGCAATTCGGGGGGCCTTTCAAGAAGTCAGGGGGCACTGGTGTCACAAAATAATTATTATTTTTTTTTAAACCCTCATTTCTGCAGCATTTGCACTCTGCCTGCCTAAATGGGGAGGGCAAGTCATGCTTGGGGAAGGGGAAGTGGTGGAAAGTCCTCCAGGCGGCCCAGAGAGCCAGTGGCTTGGGGGTTGGATGGAAGTCAGGGGGGCCTTGGCAGGAAGAAGAAGAAGAAGAAGAAGAAGAAGAAGAAGAGATTGGATTTATACCCCGCCCTTCACTGCCCAAAGGCGTCTCAGAGTGGCTCACAAACTCCTTTCCCTTCTCCTCCCCACAACAGACACCCTGTGAGGAAGAAGAAGAAGAAGAAGAAGAAGAAGAAGAAGAAGAAGAAGAAGAAGAAGAAGAAGAAGAAGAAGAAGAAGAAGAAGAAGAAGAAGAAGAAGAAGAGGAGGAGGAGGAGGAGATTGGATTTATACCCCGCCCTTCACTGCCCAAAGGCATCTCAGAGTGGCTTACAAACTCCTTTCCCTTCCCCTCCCCACAACAGACACCTTGTGAGGGAGGTGGGGCTGAGAGAACTCGTGACAGAAACTGTCCTTGAGAGAACAGCTGTGCCAGAGCTTGTGACTGACCCAAAGTCACATCAGCAGGTGCAAGTGGAGGAGTGGGGGAATCAAACCCGGTTCTCCCAGATAAGAGTCCGCGCACTTAACCACTACACCAAGCTGGCTCTCTGGTGTCAGGGGGCCAGGCCCCGAAATGCCCCATTGTAGCTACAGGCCTGCTTAGTCGTCTCTTTTCTAACCTGAATAGTTGCACACTCTCTCCGTCCTTTCCTCATCGGGATGGTGCGCCGAAAGCCCCCAAATCATCTTGGTTGCCCTCCTTTGCCCTTTCCTATGCCCGCGTCTGCTTACCGAGAGTCGCCAACACATGGCGGAGTTCGGCCCCCATGACGGTGCCGTTGCCTTCCTTGTCAAAAACCCGCAGGCCTTCCACAAAGTCCTCAAAGGTCCCGGTGTCTTTGGTCTTGGCGACGTGCTGGAGCATCGGCAGGAAGGTGTCGAAGTCAATCATTTTGCTGTTCATTTCTGCTCGGGGCACCATCAGTGAATGAGAAGAAGCAGGACAGGTGATCAGTCTGAGGCAAATTTTAAACTCCAAAGAGCTCAGAGAGACATAAGAACATAAGAGAAGCCAATGTTGAATCAGGCCAATGGCCCATCTAGTCCAACACTCTGTCACACAGCGGCCAAAATATACCAGGTGCCATCAGGAGGTCCAGCAATGGGGCCAGGACACTAGCAGCCCTCCCACTGCTGCCCCCTCCAGCACCAAGAACAGAGTGCATCACCTGCCCCAGACTGAGAGTTCCCATCTATACCGTGTGGCTAATAGCCACTGATGGACTTCTGCTCCATATGTTTATCTAATTCCCTCTTGAAACTGTCCATGTTTGTAGCTGCCACCACCTCCTGTGGCAGTGAATTCCATGTGTGAATCACTCTTTGGGTGAAGAAGTATTTCCTTTTATCTGTTCTAACCCGACTGCTCAGCAATTTCATGGAGTGCCCATGAGTTCTTATATTGTGAGAAAGGGAGAAAAGTACTTCTTTCTCAACCTGCTCAATCCATTCATAATCTTATAAACCTCAATCATGTCACCCCTCAGCCGTCGTTTCTCCAAGCTGAAGAGCCCCAAGCATTTTAACCTTTCTTCATAGGGAAGGTGTTCCAACCCTTTTATCATTCTAGTTGCCCTTCTCTGCACTTTTTCCAATGCTATAATATCCTTTTTGAGATGTGGTGACCAGAACTGTACACAGTATTCCAAATGAGGTCGCACCAATGATTTATACGGGGGCATGATGATACTGGATGACACACGGGCTCCCCTCTCTCCCATTTTTGCCCTTGGAACGGGGTTCTCTTTTTTGGGGGGGGAAGAGGTGCCAGAACTCTCAAGAGGGAAATGAAGTTTTCAGTCTGTATCCTGAAAACTCACAAACTTTTAGAGATTTTTAAAAGGATTTTGTCAAAGAGGTTCTGGAACTGTGTTCCGGTGCATTCCCCCAGAAAAAAAAGCCCTGCTCTCAGAACAAGATCTCCAAGAGGAAGAGGAGGAGAAGGAGAAGGAGAAGGAGAAGGAGAAGGAGAAGGAGAAGGAGAAGGAGAAGGAGAAGGAGAAGAAGAAGAAGAAGAAGAAGAAGAAGAAGAAGAAGAAGAAGAAGAAGAAGAAGAAGAAGAAGAAGAAGAAGAGGAGGAGGAGGAGGAGGAGGAGGAGGAGGAGGAGGAGGAGGAGGAGGAGGAGGAGGAGGAGGAGGAGTTTGGATTTATACCCCGCCCTTCACTCAGAGTCTCCGAGTGCCTTACAAACTCCTTCCCCTTCCCCTCCCCACAACAGACACCCTGTGAGGTAGGTGGGGCTGAGAGAGCTCTTTCGAGGACTGCCCTTGAGAGAACAGCTCTGAGAGAACTACGGCTTGCCCAAGGTCACCCAGCAGCTGTGAGTGGAGGAGTGGGGAATCAAACCTGGTTCTCCCAGGTTAGAGCCCGCGCACTTAACCACTACAGCAAAGAGGAGGGTTAGATGAGACAGTTTGGGGAATTCCTGGAGGATTCTTTCTTTCTTTCTTTCTTTCTTTCTTTCTTTCTTTCTTTCTTTCTTTCTTTCTTTCTTTCTTTCTTTCTTTCTTTCTTTCTTTCTTTCTTTCTTTCATTCATTCATTCATTCATTCATTCATTCATTCATTCATTCATTCAGCTTGTAAACTGTCCTCCCCTGCACAGGTGAGGGCAGATGAATCGTGGACAGAGCAGGGGTTGGGGAGGAACCTCTGTGGGATGTAACCCCATAGAGTCCCCCCCCCAAAGCAGCCATTTTATCCTGAGGAACTGTTCTCTGTCACCTGAAGATCCATTTTAATTCTGGGAGATCTCCAGACCCCACCTGGGAGTTGGCAACCCTACTGAGCTTCCAAGTAGGAGGTGGATTGGAACGCAGCTCTCCCAGAGCCTAGTGCGACACTTTGACCACTATACCATTCTGGCTCACTTTGCATATGAATCTCTAGGGTGTAGGGTTGTCAGGTTTCCTCTAGCCACCGACAGGGGATGGGGACGGCTGGGTTGCCAGATCCTGGTTGGGAAATCCCCTGGAGATTTGGGGATGGAGCCTCGGGAGGACAGGGACCTCAGTGAGGTACAATGACATCCTCCAAGGTGTCCATCTTCTCCAGGGGAACCGATCTCTGTAGTCTGGAGATGAGCTGTAATTCCGGGGGAATCCCCAGGTCCCACCTGGAGGCTGGCATCCAGATTTTAATCACTCTCTGCGTAAAGTGGTATTTCCTTTGGCCCATCCTGAGTCTACTGCCCATTGGCTTCAAGGGATGCTAGCCTCCACGGCTACCATCCTGAACCTAGGAAAACACAATGGCCTATAGCACCCAACAGCACTTCACAGTTCTGAATGAAATTTACCAGCTGAACTGTGCAATGGGCAGGTTATGCAGTGCCTTACCGTCCATGTGCACCTGCTCATGCACATGGGCAGTGATGGAGTGCGGCTACACTCTACTACTAGAATTAAATTCTACAGTCCTGGAGAGAAAAGGGGGTGTGGCTTAGTGGCAGAGCATCCGGTTAGGGATGCAGAAGGCCCCAGGTTCAATCCCCCGCATCTCCAGATAAGGACCAGGCAGGAGGTGATGCGAAAGCCCTCTGCCTGCGACCTGCTGCCCGTCTGAGTAGACAATGCTGACCTTGATGGACCCAAGGTCTGATTCAGTAGGAAGCAGCTTCACGTGTAAACACTGGAGAGGGGGCGTGGCTCAGTAACAAGAGGATCTGCTTGATGTGCAGAATGTCCCAGGTTCGAATTCTGATGTCTCCAGTTAAAGGACCAGGCAGCAGGTGATGGGAAAGACCACAGCCTGAGACCCTGGAGAGCTGTAAAGAGGGGCTGTGGCTCAGTGGCAGAGCCTCTGCTTGGCATGGAGAAGGTCCCAGGTTCAATCCCCGGCATCTCAAGTTAAAGGACCAGGCAGCAGGTAATGTGAAAGACCTCAGCCTGAGACCCTAGAGAGCAGCTGCCAGCCTGAGTAGACAATACTGACTTCAGTGGACAAAAGTTCTGATTCTGTATAAGGCAGTTTCAAGTGTTCCTGTGAAGATGGGGCTGGAACCCAAAAGTTGGCAACTCTATTTTTGTTGCTGTCATTCAGTCGCACCAAACCTCTCAAAGAGGTAAAACAGAGGGACTAACGGCAACCAGGATTTATCCAGGACAAGCGCCAGAAGGTTAGGGATGAGGGTTTCATTTTTAAAATGCTTTTTTTAAAAAAATCAACAGCTTTAGTTAACCGTTTTCACAGTCGGTTTTGTAAATCTGTTTGCATTGTATCCACACACCATATGCTTTCTCTAGGCCATTTGTGGTGTCTGCACACCAGCCAGTGTTCCCTCTAAGCTGAGTTAGTGTGAGCCAGCTCACAGGCTTTTAAGCTTCCGGCTCACACATTTTTGCCTTAGCTCGGGAAAGATGGCTCCAGACAGGGCTTTTTTTGTAGAAAAAGCCCAGCAAGAACTCATTATCATAACAGGCCTCACCCAACAGCAGAAACTCATTGGCATGTTAGGCCACACCCCTGACAGCACAGCTCATTAGCATGTTAGGCCACATCCCCATGTTTCCAGAAGTGTGGTCATCCAGCCACACCCACCTTTTGCTTCTTATTCTGTTTACCGTGTTTGTTGTCAAAACTCAGGGCTTTTTTGGAGCAGGAACTCCTTTGCATGTTAGGCCACACACCCCTCATGTAGCCAGTTCCTGCTGTTGGGTGTGGCCTGTTATGCTAATGAGTTCCTGCTGTTGGGTGTGGCCTGTTATGCTAACGAGTTCCTGCTGGGCATGGCCAACTCGGGAGCCAGCCGGAACGCCGTTCCTGTGCGTTCCTGCCCCAAAATAGCCCTGGCTCCAGAGCAAACAAATTTATGCAGCAGCCAAATCGCTCGCTCACAACTTTAATGCCAGCAGCTCACAAAGTTGAATTTTTGTTCACAAGACTCCACAGCTGAGAGGGAGCATTGACACCAGCCAAAATCTACTTTGTGGATTTATTATCAGGGAAGCAGAAAAGGAAGGACCTCACCTTCTGGTTTCGGCCGGCCAAGAACCTTCAGAACTTCCGCCTGGGTCGGATTCTGCCCACAAGCCCTCAAGACGTCGCCACACTGCGCGTAGCTGATTTTCATCTCACTCTTTGGAGTCCTGTCAAAGACCAGGAAGACCTCCTTAAAATCTGGGTGGAGGGGGGGTGAAGAAGAAGAAGAAGAAGAAGAAGAAGACCATCCATAAAATGCTTAGATGTATGACCTGATCGATGCATACCCGTTTGCAAACTGATTCTAGTGGGAGGGACTCCGTTCTAAACTTATTCTAGATGTTAGGGATCCATTCACAAAATAATTGCAAGCTGACTTCCCCTTCTCCAACATACAACGCAAGACTCTCACACCAGTCAACACCTCCACATTCAGCAGCAGTCAACCTCTGGAACTTGGAGCCAGGAGGCAACATCAGGGGAAGGCCTCTGTTGTTGGCCCTCCAGAGGAACTGGCTGGCCCCTGTGTGAGACAGGATGCTGGACTAGATGGACCCTCACTGGTCTGATCCAGCAGGGCTCTTCTGAGGTTCTGATCAGGGGAATGCCTCGGCCTCTGTGCCCTGTTGTTGGCCCTCCAGAGGAACTGGTTGGCCACTGTGTGAGACGGGATGCTGGACTAGATGGACCCTCACTGGTCTGATCCACAAGGGCTCTTCAGATGTTCTTATCGGGGAAGGCCTCGGCCTCTCTACCCTGTTCTTGGCCCTCCAGAGGAACTGGTTGGCCACTGTGTGAGACAGGATGCTGGACTAGATGGACCCTCACTGGTCTGATCCACAAGGGCTCTTCAGATGTTCTTATCGGGGGAAGGCCTTGGCCTTTATGTCCTGTTGCTGGCCCTTTAGAAGCACCAGTTAGCCACTGTGTGAGACAGGATGCTGGACTAGATGGATCTTCACTGGTCAGCTCCAGCAGGGCTCTTCCGGTGTCCTTATCAGGGGAAGGCCTCAGCCTCCTCTGCCCTGTTGTTGGCCCTCCAGAGAAACTGGTTGGCCACTGTGTGAGACGGGAGGCTGGACTAAATGGACCACTGCTCTGATCCAGCAGGGTTCTGTGTTACATTTCAATTTTAGTATCACTAAATATATTACAACATTGCTACGTATTCATAGACACAATAAATAACCCCTCCCCCAAAGACATCTGTGCATCCCAGCTTAGGCTGAGGTATGGCAGAAACCAGGGTAACCGGCTTACAAACTCCTTTCCCTTCCCCTCCTTACAACAGATACCTTGGGAGGTAGGTGGGGCTGAGAGAGCTCTGAGAGAAACTGCTCTTTTCAAGGATGCCTCTGTCAAAACTATGGCTTGCCCAAGGCCATCCAGCAGCTGCATGTGGAGGAGTCAGGAATCAAACCCGGTTCTCCCGAATTAGAGTCCACGCTCCCAACCCCTACGCCAAACTGGAAAGGTTTTGGTGGGCACTATGGCGCTCACAGCTGTTGTTTCGGGAACAGTAATGTAAGCAAGAATGGAGAAACAGACGGATCCCCCAGAGATGGGACAACATGGCGAGAAAAGGAAGAACCGAAGAAGGAACGGGAAACATAAGAAGGAGGAATGCCAGTTAATGCAGTCACTGGTGTTTATAAAAAAAGCGCCAAACACAAACCCTTTTATTTATTTTCGAACAAGGAAACAAATTGTTCCCAACCAGCCTCTAAACCCTTCTGTTTTGTTCTGGCTTTCAAAGTTTGATGAACTCGTTATCAGATACGCTTGCATTCCGGCTCCTCCGTCCTTCCTGGAAGGGGTAAGGCGGAATTCGCCAGGATCCGGTGAAAGAGGTTGTCTTGTCGCCTGTCTAACCGACTGACAATCTGGAGTTACCAGAAAGCCCCCGTCCCGGTTGACCCGGGAGGTGTTCCAGATCAGGGGGACGAGCCCCCGTGTGAAAAGAAAATGCATCGAGTCCCACTAATCAAGTCGCTCTGGGGTCCTGGAGGTCAAATGAAGCAACTCCGTGACTCCCACTGGGTGGTTTGTGTCATGGAGTTGACTTGTTTATTTGTGCAGTCGAATACTTAGCCGTTGTCCGGCGGTGCATTGTCTACCACGGCAAATTATCTTAAGTACGGGTTCCAGAAGGACGCTAATGGGAATAATAACAATAATACGGTCTCAGGCAGTTCCTCAAGGCCACAATGATGATCATTGAGGAAAAACATGGAGCACTTCCCCTCCGAGGAACGCTGCCAACTCCCAAATTAAAATCCAGGCGTTTCTTCAGCCCACTGTGGTGGGTATTGTCCATTTGCAGAAGGGTTGCCAGTTCTGGGTTGGGAAATACCTGGAGATTTGGGGGCGGAGCCTTGGGACAGTGGAGTTTGGGGAGGGAAGGGACCTCTGCAGGGTATAAGGTCATAGAGTCCACCCTCCAGAGCAGCCATTTTCTCCAAAGGAACTGATCTTTGGTCGTCCGGAGATCAACACATTTGATGATTTGACAATAAATAAACTGTAATAGTGGAAGATCTCCAGGTGCCATCATGATTTGCAGGGTGAATCGAGAAGGGCCACTTTGCTAAATTAGAACTGAAGGGTTTTGCCTAGCAACCGTCTCCCTGGAGCATCTACCAACGTGGAACGCGTCAGACTTAGACCCCTGCCTCTTATCTAGTAGTGGCTATCCAGAAAATCCCAGAACTGGATGCTCCAGGCTAGCCTAAATCTCAATAGATCTCAGAAGCTAATCAGGGTTAGTCCTGGCTGATACTTGGATGGGGGACCACCAAGGAAGCCCAGGGTTGCTAGGCAGAGAAAAGCAACGGTAAGAGCCCCTGGATGTCTTTTGCTTAACCTGAATGACCCGGGCTAGCCCAATCTCATCAGATCTTGGAAGCTAAGCACAGTCACCCCTGGTTGGTACTTGGATGGGAGGCCACCAAAGAAGTCCAGGGTTGATACGCAGAGGCAGGCAACGGCCGACCAACTCTGTTTGTCTCTTTGTCCTGAGAACCCTCTGGGGTCATTAACTGCCCTGAGCAAGTTGGCTCAGACGAGCCCAAGCTCATCAGATCTCAGAAGCTAAGCAAGGTTAGTCCTGGTTCATACTTGGATGGGGGACCACCAAGGAAATCCTGGGTTGCTAGGCAGAGAAAAGTAAAGTAAGAGCCCCTGTATGTCTTTTGCTTAACCTGAATGGCCCGGGCTAGCCCAATCTCATCAGATCTCGGAAGCTAAGCAGGGTCACCCCTGGTTGGTACTTGGATGGGAGGCCACCAAGGGAGTCCAGGGTTGCTATGCAGAAGCAGACAATGGGAAGACACCTCTGTATGACTTTTGCTTAGACCTGGATGGCCCAGTCTAGCTCAGTCTCGTCAGGTCTCAGAAGTTGAGTAGGTTGTTAGTTGGTACTTGGATGGGAAGCCACCAAGAAGTCCAAGGTTGCTACGCAGAGGCAGGCAATGGCAAACCACCCCTGTTCATCTGCCTTGACCTGGATGGCCCAGGCTGGCCCGATCGTGGCAGATCTCAGAAGCTGAGTAGGGTCGACCCTGGTTAACACCTGGATGGGAGACCACCAAGGAAGTCCAGGGTTGCTACGCAGAGGCAGGCGATGGCCGACCACCTCTGAATGTCTTTTGCCCTGACCCGGATGCCCCAGCCTAGGCCAATCTTGTCAGATCTTGGAAGCTAAGCAGGGTCAGCCCTGGTTAGGACTTGGATGGGAGACCACCAAGGAAGTCCAGGGTCGCTACGCAGAGACAGGCAATGGCAAATTGCCTCTGAACATCTCCTGCTCTGATCCGGATGCCCCAGGCTAGCCCAACCTGGTCAGATCTCAGAAGCTAAGCAGGGTCGGCCCTGGTTAGTACTTGGATTGGAGACCACCAAGGAAGTCCAGGTTTGCTCTGCAGAGGCAGGCAAGGGCAGACCACCTCTGAACGTCTCTTGTCCCGACCTGAATGGCCCAGCCAGCCTGAGCTCATCAGATCCCTTCTGGAGGCCTCACTTCAAAAAGGAGGTGGGCAAAATCGAGAGGTTGCAGAAGAGAGCGACGAGGACGGTTGGAGGCCTGGAGACCAAGAAGCCCTACGGGGAAAGGCTGAGGGCCCTGGGAACGTTTAGTGTGGAGAAGAGGAGATTGAGGGGGGACAGGATTGTTCTCCTTAAATATTTGAAAGGCTGTCATTCGGAGGAGGGCGAAGAGCCATTCCAGTTGGCGGCAGGGGAGAGGACCCGAAGCAACAGGTTTAAATGACATGCAGAAAGGTACCGGCTGGATATGAGGAAAAACACGGTCAGAGTGGTTCAAGGGTGGAATCAGCTGCCCAGGGAGGTGGTGAGCTCCCCTTCACTGGCAGCTTTCAAGAAGAAGAAGAAGAAGAAGAAGAAGAAGAAGAAGAAGAAGAAGAAGAAGAAGAAGAAGAAGAAGAAGAAGAAGAAGAAGAAGAAGAAGAAGAAGAAGAAGAAGAAGAAGAAGAAGAAGAAGAGGAGGAGGAGGAGGAGGAGGAGGAGGAGGAGGAGGAGGAGGAGGAGGAGGAGGAGGAGGAGGAGGAGGAGATTGGATTTATACCTGTCTCTTCACTACCCAAAGGAGTCTCAGAGTGGCTTACAATCTCCTTTCCCTTCCCCTCCCCACAACAGACACCCTGTGAGGTAGAAGAAGAAGAAGAAGAGATTGGATTTATACCCGTCCCTTCACTACCCAAAGGAGTCTCAGAGCAGCTTACAATCTCCTTTCCCTTCCCCTCCCCACAACAAACACCCTGTGAGGTAGAAGAAGAAGAAGAGATTGGATTTATACCCGTCCCTTCACTACCCAAAGGAGTCTCAGAGCGGCTCACAAACTCCTTTCCCTTCCCCTCCCCACAACAAACACCCTGTGAGGTAGAAGAAGAAGAAGAAGAGATTGGATTTATACCCGTCCCTTCACTACCCAAAGGAGTCTCAGAGCGGCTTACAATCTCCTTTCCCTTCCCCTCCCCACAACAAACACCCTGTGAGGTAGAAGAAGAAGAAGAGATTGGATTTATACCCGTCCCTTCACTACCCAAAGGAGTCTCAGAGCGGCTTACAATCTCCTTTCCCTTCCCCTCCCCACAACAGACACCCTGTGAGGTAGAAGAAGAAGAAGAAGAGATTGGATTTATACCCGTCCCTTCACTACCCAAAGGAGTCTCAGAGCGGCTTACAATCTCCTTTCCCTTCCCCTCCCCACAACAAACACCCTGTGAGGTAGAAGAAGAAGAACAGATTGGATTTATACCCGTCCTTCACTATCCAAAGGAGTCTCAGAGCGGCTTACAATCTCCTTTCCCTTCCCCTCCCCACAACAAACACCCTGTGAGGTAGAAGAAGAAGAAGAGATTGGATTTATACCCATCCTTCACTACCCAAAGGAGTCTCAGAGCGGCTTACAATCTCCTTTCCCTTCCCCTCCCCACAACAGACACCCTGTGAGGTAGAAGAAGAAGAAGAGATTGGATTTATACCCGTCCCTTCACTACCCAAAGGAGTCTCAGAGCGGCTTACAATCTCCTTTCCCTTCCCCTCCCCACAACAAACACCCTGTGAGGTAGAAGAAGAAGAAGAGATTGGATTTATACCCGTCCCTTCACTACCCAAAGGAGTCTCAGAGCGGCTTACAATCTCCTTTCCCTTCCCCTCCCCACAACAGACACCCTGTGAGGTAGAAGAAGAAGAAGAGATTGGATTTATACCCTGCCCTTCACTACCCAAAGGAGTCTCAGAGCGGCTTACAATCTCCTTTCCCTTCCCCTCCCCACAACAGACACCCTGTGAGGTAGGTGGGGCTGAGAGAGCTCTGACAGAAACTGCCCTTGAGAGAACAGCTCTGACAGAACTACAGCTTGCCCAAGGTCATCCAGCAGGTGCAAGTGGAGGAGTGGGGAATCAAACCGGGTTCTCCCAGATTAGAGTCCGCACACTTAACCACGACACCAAAATGGCTGGATGAATATTTGTCAGAGACACTTTAGGCTGGTCCTATACTGGGCAGGGGGTTGGAGTAGATGGTCTGTAGGGCCCCTTCCGACTCTGTGATTCTATGATTCTATCTCAGAGGCTACACAGGGTCATCCCTGATTCATACTCATAAGAACATAAGAACATAAGAGAAGCCAATGTTGAATCAGGCCAATGGCCCATCTAGTCCAACACTCTGTCACACAGCGGCCAAAATATACCAGGTGCCATCAGGAGGTCCAGCAGTGGGGCCAGGGCACCAGAAGCCCTCCCACTGCTGCCCCCTCCAGCACCAAGAATAGAGTGCATCACCTGCCCCAGACTGAGAGTTCCCATTCTATACCCTGTGGCTAATAGCCACTGGTGGACTTCTGCTCCATATGTTTATCTAATTTCCTCTTGAAACTGTCCATGCTTGCAGCTGCCACCACCTCCTGTGGCAGTGAATTCCATATGTTAATCACTCTTTGGGTGAAGAAGTATTTCCTTTTATCTGTTCTAACCCGACTGCTCAGCAATTTCATAGAGTGCCCACGAGTTCTTGTATTGTGAGAAAGGGAGAAAAGTACTTCTTTCTCAACCTGCTCAATCCCATTCATAATCTTATAAACCTCGATCATGTCACCCCTCAGCCGTCGTTTCTCCAAGCTAAAGAGCCCCAAGCATTTTAACCTTTCTTCATAGGGAAGGTGTTCCAACCCTTTTATCATTCTAGTTGCCCTTCTCTGCACTTTTTCCAATGCTATAGTATCCTTTTTGAGATGTGGTGACCAGAACTGTACACAGTATTCCAAATGAGGTCGCACCAATGATTTATACAGGGGCATGATGATACTGGCTGATTTGTTATCAATTCCCTTCCTAATAATCCCCAGCATAGCGTTGGCCTTCTTTATTGCAGCTACACATTGTGTAGACATTTTCAGCAAGTTATCCACTACGACTCCAAGATCTCTCTCTTGGTCAGTCTCTGCCAGATCAGACCCCATCAACGTGTATTTATATTTAGGATTTTTGGCTCCAATGTGCATCACTTTGCACTTGGCCACATTGAACCCCATTTGCCACGTTGACGCCCACTCACTCATCCTCAACAGATCCCTTTGGAGTGCCTCACAATCCTCCCTGGTTTTCACCACCCTGAACAACTTTGTGTCATCTGCAAATTTAGCCACTTCACTGCTTACTCCCAATTCCAAATCGTTAATAAACAAGTTAAAAAGCATCGGACCGAGTACTGATCCCTGTGGTACCCCACTGCTTACCACCCTCCACTGAGAAAGTTTCCCATTTATACTCACTCTCTGTTTTCTATTTATAAGCCAGTTTTTGATCCACAAGAGGACTTGTCCTTTTTACTCGGATGGGAGACCACCAAGGAAGTCCAGGGTTCCTATGCAGAGGCAGGCAACTACAAGCCACTTGCTTGTCTCTTGGCACGACACCCCTATGGGATCACCATAAGTCAGCTGTGACTATATAGCACTTTATACACACTCCTTCTTCTAATAAATGAGACACCGTCAGTGGCTGTCCAGGGTCTTAGGCAGAGGTCTTTCCCATCACCTACTGCTTGGTCCTTTTAACTGGAGATGCTGGGGATTGAACGTGGGACCTCCTGCATGCCAAGCAGATGAAGAAGAAGAAGAAGAAGAAGAAGAAGAAGAAGAAGAAGAAGAAGAAGAAGAAGAAGAAGAAGAAGAAGAAGAAGAAGAAGAAGAAGAAGAAGAAAATGCATTTATACCCCGCCCTTCACTCGGAGTCTCAGAGCAGCTTACAAACTCCTTTCCCTTCCCCTTCCCCACAGCAGACACTCTATGAGGCAGGTGGGGCTGAGAGAGCTCTTGACAGAAACTGCTCTTTTTCAAGAACAGCTCTTGTCAGAACTATGGCTTGCCCAAGATCATCCAGCAGCTGCAAGTGGAGGAGTGGGGAATCAAATCCGGTTGTCCCAGGTTAGAGTCCACCCACTTAACCACTTCACCAAACTGGCTCCATAGCCCCTCCCACTGGTGACATCACCATATAAACATCTGATTGGCTGTGTAGCTTCGCAACGTCCTCACATTCAATACGTTATTCTTGTTTGGCTCGGAAGTCTGATCCAAGAGGCATGTCCCTCAGTAGCTATTGCCTTCATTTTCCCTCAGTGACATCACCAAACAGCCAAATGCGATTGGCGACAGGATGTCACCACGTTCATGACAAGATCCCTGATTCGCTGGGATCACTGCATGACAGAGAAGGAAGGGGTGGGAATAAGAATAGTGACCAGAGGGGAGAAACAAGTCATCGAAGCAACCGAAATGGGAAACTTTGGCTCCAAGCAGTTTCAAAAACTGGAAATGGTCACACAGCCAAAGTATCTTGGGGAAATATTTTTGTGGTGGTGGAAAGTGCCGTTGAGTCGCAGCTGACTTATAATGACCCCATAGAGCTTTCAAGGCAAGAGACGTACAGAGGTGGTTAATGCCCTTGCCTGCCTCTGCATTGCAACCCAGGACTTCCTTGGGGGTCTCCCATCCAAGTACTAACCAGGGCTGGCCCTGCTTAGCTTCTGAGATCTGACAAGATCAGGCCAGCTTGTAGGGCCATTCCCCTGATGGGGGTTTTCCCCAATTTCGGGGCCCTTCATCCGCCACTGGCTAGCTGTCTGGCAGGGGAGCCCCATCCCCAAAGAGCCCTGACATGCCCGATGTGCCCAGTGCAATGACGCCACCTGGAGGGTGCTCTAGCATTTGGCTAAAAACTCTATGGTGACCAAGAAGATCCCAGGGAGGAGCACGGAGCCTCCCCATGGAGGCAGATTGTAAGCACCCAGCAACCCTTCCAGCCTGTGCTATGGAGGTCAGGATGAAATATTTCTAACCCCCTGAATCTTCGATCACCCCCATGGAAACTGGAGATTATCTGGGGCACTGCTGCGTGCCTAACCTCCATTGCCCCCTTTTTATTTTCCCTCCGTTGTCTGCAAAGCATCCCCCGAACTCGAGGCCTGTTATTTTGCAACTGGGAACGTGATGACCACGACAGAGGCGGCTTCCAGGGCAGCAGCTGAACAAACATGGGTCCTTTGGCTTTTCCCCTGGCCTATCATTATCGAAAAAACCTTGTCAGCAGGATCCACGTTGCCGTTGGGTTTTCGATGGCAGCTGTCAGGACAAGGCCTGGCTTCGTTCTTCCGCCGCAGACAGTGGGCTGATGTTGTGGTGAGCGGCTTGGAAGTGGGAGGGGCAGAAAAGGGCTCAGCGACTCCGAAGGCAATTTGCCTGCATCCAATTCCGCAGAGGCCCAGCTTGGGGACTCTGGCTTCGACATCATATGCTCGCTCCTTATTCTTCCTCAGTGCCATAACGCAGTGCGCCAAGCAGTGGAGAACAACTCACGAGTTTTGGGAAACTCCTGAGAAAACTGGCCACTCTTGGAGGACTTCTTTTGCCTTCCACAACCTTTCTTGGCTCTTGCACGCAAAATTCGAGCCTGAAATTTCGTCTGTGAGAATATTCAGGAAACCCCTGAGAAAATTGACCACACTGGAAGGGGGGGGTTGCATTCCACAATGTTTCTTGGATCTTGCATGCAAAATTCGAGCTCGAAATTTCATCTGAGAGAATATTCAGGAAACCCGAGAAAATTGACCACACTGGAGGAGGGTTGTTATTTATTTATTTATTTATTTATTGCATTTCACAAAGTTTCTTGGATCTTGCATGCAAAATTTGAACCTGAAATTTCATCTGAGAGAATATTCAGGAAACCCCTGAGAAAACTGAACCACACTGGAGAAAGGTGGAGGTTGCATTCCACAATGTTTCTTGGATCCTGCATGCAAAATTCGAACTTGAAATTTCATCTGAGAGAATATTCAGGAAACCCCTTAGAAAATTGGCCACACTGGAGGAAGGGTTTTGGGTTTGTTTGTTTGTTCGTTGTTTGCATTCCACAATGTTTCTTGGATCTTGCATGCAAAATTCGAGCTTGAAATTTCATCTGAGAGAATATTCAGGAAACCCCTGAGAAAATTGACCACACTGGAAGAAGGGGGGGTTTTTGCCTTCCACGATGTTTCTTGGAACTTGCATGCAAAATTCGAGCTTGAAATTTCATCTGAGAGAATATTCAGGAAACCCCTGAGAAAATGGACCACACTGGAAGAAGGGGGGGTTGCATTCCACGATGTTTCTTGGAACTTGCATGCAAAATTCGAGCTCGAAATTTCATCTGAGAGAATATTCAGGAAACCCCTGAGAAAATAGACCACACTGGAGGAGGGTTGTTATTGGGTTTTTTTGCATTTCACAAAGTTTCTTGGATCTTGCATGCAAAATTTGAACCTGAAATTTCATCTGAGAGAATATTCAGGAACCCCCCGACAAAATTCGCCACACTGGAGGAAGGTGGAGGTTGCATTCCACAATGTTTCTTGGATCCTGCATGCAAAATTCGAACTCGAAATTTCATCTGAGAGAATATTCAGGAAACCCCTGAGAAAACTGACCACACTGGAGGAAGGGTTTTGAGATTGTTTGTTTGTTTGTTGTTGTTTGCATTCTACAATGTTTCTTGGATCTTGCATGCAAAATTCGAGCCTGAAATTTCATTTGAGAGAATATCCAGGAAACCCCTGAGAAAATTCACCACACTGGACGAGGGTGTTTTTGTTTTGTTTTTTGCATTCCACAATGTCTCTGGGATATTGCATGCAAAATTTGGGCTCGAAATTTCATCTGAGACAATATTCAGGGCAACTCGTGCACTGGGTCTCATTTGGCTTGCCAGCTCCGGGGTGGAAAATTCCTGGACATTCCGGGTTGAGAGGCAGTGTTTGGGAAGGGGAGGGCTCGCAGCAGGGTATAATGCAGGGTTGCTAACCTCCAGGTGTGGACTGGAGATCTCCTTGAATTACAACTGATCTCTAGAACTACATACATCATGTTTAATTATTTATGCATTTGTTTATTTAAAACTGTTTGTTCCACTTCTCCTGGAGAAAATGGCTGCTTTGGAAGGTGGACTGCAAGGCACTATACCCTAGCAAAGTCCTTCTCCTTTCTAAACCTTGCTCTCCCAGGCTCAAATCTCCAGGTATTTTCTATGGGGTTACATGTAAAAAAAACCAAAAACATTTGTCTTGGAAAGAGAGGTCCATATAAGATGAAGTAGATTAAAAGTGCATTGCCTGGTGTGTGGGAAAGCATCATGTAGTTTGGCCCTCAGACACCTAGCTTCAAACTACAGGGCATTCTTCTGTATTCTCATTTTCTTCACTTGTGCATCCCAGTTGCTTTGAGGGTGTCTTGTCAGTTTGGTGTAATGGGGGTGGTCAGAGCCAGTTTGGTGCAGTGGTTAAACATGTGGGCTCTAATCTGGGAGAACCGGGTTTGATTCCCCACTCCTCCACTTGCACCTTCTTGGATGACCTTGGGCAAGCCATAGTCCTGTCAGAACTGTTCCCTCAAGGACAGTTCTTTCAGAGCTCTCTCAGCCCCACCTACCTCACAGGGTGTCTGTTGTGGGGAGGGGAAGGGAAAGGAGTTTGTAAGCTGCTCTGAGACCCCGAGTGAAGGGTGGGGTATAAATCCAAGCTCCTCCTCCTCCTCCTCTTCTTCTTCTTCTCCTCATCTGTATGTGTTTTGATCCTTCTAGTGGCTGATTCAGTATTACAGTGTTGAACAACCCCCATATCTCCATCCGGATTTAAGCTGCAGGTTTTTATGCCGGATATACAGCGATGTGATATCAAGTTGACCACTAGATGGAGCAAAAGATGTGCTGAACAGCAAGCAAAAACCTGTGATGCAACAGGGACACCCAAGCGAGGAAAATGGGAACGTGGAACCACCCAGATTCGAACACTCCCATAGCATTTAGGGACTTTTTGTTGTGTCCGATCATATGCTCCACAGGAGTATGAGCAGGGAGACAGTGCTTGGGGTTACTGTAGCTCAGAACTGTAGCAACTCCCTCTTGAGTTGCGTTCCAGCCTGCCTTTTGTCCCAGCTCCCCCTTCTAGGAGGACATGAGTGCTGGATTTTGACACCATTTTGAAGCAGGTCCCATTTTCAAGTGGCCGATAGGAGCATCTTAAAGTCCAGAGTCTCTTGAGTGATTCATGCGGTAAGAGGAGATGAGTCCCTCCCATCTCCTTAGCCAAGGGATTACAGAACAGTGAGAGAGAAAGGACCATAAAACCTGCTTTCATGTACTAGTTTATGACAGGAATATTACAGGAACCAATCAGGAAGGCTACTTCTAACTAATGGACCCTTTGCTAGAACTACAGTTCCCAGAATTCATTATATGCTTAAAGATACAGTAAACAATTTCCTGAAGCTGAAGCTCAAATACTTTGGCCACCCAATGAGAAGGGAGCATTCACTGGAGAAGACCCTGATGCTGGGAAAGACTGAAGGTCAAAGAAGAAGGGGACAGCAAAGGATGAGATGGTTAGACAGTGTCATCGATGCAACGAACATGAAATTGAGCAAACTTCGGCGGACAGCAGAAGACGGGAGGGCCTGGCATAATCTGGTCCATGGGGTCACAAAGAGTCAGACTCAACTGTGCGACTGAACAACAAAACAATTTGCTATGCTTTACTATTCTGATCTCTGCTGGGGACAGCATGGACAAGCTCTGCTCTTAGCATTGGGGGACTTCAGGGGGCACACTTCCTGAACAGCTAAAAGAAGAAGAAGAAGAAGAAGAAGAAGAAGAAGAAGAAGAAGAAGAAGAAGAAGAAGAAGAAGAAGAAGAAGAGGAGATTGGATTTATACCCTGCCCTTCACTACCCAAAGGTGTCTCAGAGCGGCTTACAAACTCCTTTCCCTTCCTCCTCCCCACAACAGACACCCTGGGAGGTAGGTGGGGCTGAGAGAACTCTTGACAGAAACTGCTCTTTTCCAAGAATTATGGCTTGCCCAAGGTCACACCAGCAGCTGCAAATGGAGGAGTGGGGGAATCAAACCCGGTTCTCCCAGATTAGGGTCCGCGCACTTAACCACTGCACCAAACTGGCTCAGGTGCCAAAGAGGAGACAGCTTGGGAAACTGACTGCGCAACGCAAAATGGGCCCGTGGTGTTAGTTTCTCTGCCATGTCGAAAAATCGACCCTGACGTCTGCCTTCATGGGGGGATGGGGGCAAGCTGGAGAGCTGACTCTTCCCTGGGAGGAATTCTGTATCTGCAATAGATTAGTTCTCAATTTTACTACGGGGGAAAGAATTTTTTTCCCCCCAGCCGAATGCTTTTAATAGAAGGAACGAACATATGGAAAAGCGACGTCTTATTATTTCGGCTGCCGCATGTGGGTGAAGGCAGCTGTGCGGAATGAGGGCGGGCGGGCGGCGCGCTCATGGGGCCAATGTGCCCTACGTTTGCCCTACGGTGTAACCCTGAAAACATTGTGGCTTTTGGGGATTGCCAGTCAAATTTGAAAACCACTGACCTTGGGAGGAGCCCGTAACAGAAGCCCCGTCAGTTCCGTCCCTCCATTATTTTGTGTGCTCACTTCCCACCCACCCCCCATTCAGGGAGCCTTCGGGGAGGGCGGGATATAAATCCAAATCATAATAAATAAACAAATTTATCATATGAGTTTTGGACAGGGGTAAAGGTAAAGGGTTCCCTTGCTCGAAAGCCAGTCGAATCCGACTCTAGGGTTGCGGTGCTCATCTCCGTTTCAAAGCCGAAGAGCCAGCACTGTCCGAAGACGTTTCTGTGGTCATGTGGCCGGCATGACTAAACACCAAGGTGCACCAAACGCTGTTTCCTTCCCACCTAAGTGGTACCTATTTATCTACTTGCAATTTCTTGCTTTCGAACTGCTAGGTTGGCAGGAACTGGGACCAGAGACGGGAGCTCACTCCGTCATGCGACACTCTCGGGTCTTGAACTGCTGACCTACTGACCTTCCACAGCCTGCAGTTCAGCATCTTAACCTCTTGAACCACCGCAGCTCCACAGGGATGCCAGCCTCTTAATCACGGATCGTCTCCGGGCTACAGAGATCAGTCCCCCTGGAGGAAACGGGTGTTTTGGAGGGTGGACTCCGGGGCATTCTACCCCACTGAGGTCCCTGTCCTCCCCAGGCTCCACCTCCAAATCTCCAGGAGTTCCCCAACCCAGATCTGGCAACCCTACCCACCCAATTCCCACTGGTGTCTTGGGGGACCTGGCAACACTAGGGGAAATGCTAGGGGTGCCAGCCTCCACGTGAGACCAGGGGATCCCCTGGAATGTCTCCAGACTACAGAGGTCAGTTCCCCTGGAGAAAACAGATGCTTTGGAAGGTGGACTCTATGGCATTGTGCCCCACTGAGGTCCATGTCCTCCCCAGGCTCCATCCCCAAATCCCCAGGAATTTCCCAACCTGGATTATTTTAACAAGAGGGTTAAGATAAGACTCACTTTGGCTGCAGTTTGGTGTAGTGCTTAAGTGCGCGGACTCTAATCTGGGAGAGCCGGGTTTGATTCCCCCACTCCTCCACTTGCACCTGCTGATGTGACCTTGGGTCAGTCACAAGCTCTGGCACAGCTGTCCTTGGAAAAGAGCTGTTTCTGTTAGAAATTCTCTCAGCCCTTCCTACCCCACAGGGTGTCTGATGTGGGGAGGGGAAGGGAAAGGAGTTTGTGAGCCACTCTGAGATGCCTTTGGGTAGTGAAGGGCGGGGTATAAATCCAATCTCCTCTTCCTCATCCTCCTTCTTTCAGAGCTGTTCTCTCAAGAGCAGTTTCTGTCAGAGCTCTCTTAGTCCCACCTACCTCACAGGGTGTCTGTTGTGGGGAGGGGAAGGGAAAGGAGGTTGTGAGCTGCTCTGAGACTCCTCTGGGTAGTGAAGGGTGGGGAATAAATCCAATCTCTTCTTCCTTGTCCTCCTTCTTTCAGAGCTGTTCTCTCAAGAGCAGTTTCTGTCAGAGCTCTCTCAGCCCCACCTACCTCACAGGGTGCCTGTTGTGGGGAGGGGAAGGGAAAGGAGGTTGTGAGCTGCTCTGAGACTCCTCTGGGTAGTGAAGGGTGGGGTATAAATCCAATCTCCTCTTCCTTGTCCTCCTTCTTTCAGAGCTGTTCTCTCAAGAGCAGTTTCTGTCAGAGCTCTCTCAGCCCCACCTACCTCACAGGGTGTCTGTCGTGGGGAGGGGAAGGGAAAGGAGTTTGTGAGCCGCTCTGAGACTCCATCGGGCAGTGAAGGGTGGGGAATAAATCCAATCTCTTCTTCTTCTTCTACCTCACAGGGTGTCTGTCGTGGGGAGGGGAAGGGAAAGGAGTTTGTCAGCCGCTCTGAGACTCCATTGGGCAGTGAAGGGTGGGGTATAAATCCAATCTCCTCTCTTCTTCTTCTCTTCTCAGTCACACATACTAAATAATCCACGCTCAGTCCACTTTCCAACTGGATCCTGCCAGTTCACACAGTAAAATCCGGTTGGAAAGTGCACAGAAAGTGGATTGGATTATTTAGTGTGTGTGATTGCAACCTTTGATGGACCCGGGTTCTGATCCAATAGAGGGCATCCCCATGTGTCCAAGACAGTTCCCTTTGTCTTCCTTATTAGTTCTCTGCCCCTTTAAATGGCAACAGTCTCAGGCAGGGCTCTTTTTGTCGCAGGAACTCCTCCTTTGCATATTAGGCGACACCCCCTTAATGTAGCCAATCCCCCGAGAGGTTACAGTAGCCCCTGTAAGAAGAGCTCTGCAAGCTCTCGGAGGATTGGCTACATGAGGGGTGTGTCACCTAATATGCAAAGGAGTCCCTGCTACAAAAAGAGCCCTGATCCACATCCATTGTGAGATTAAACTTTCTTATTATTTTTTTAATAAAAGAGGAAACGTCAGCGCTCTGTCACCTGTTTCTTCGGAAGTCATTTCAGAACCCCATTTTTGCCGAGGACACGAATGCAACGCAATGCCTTTTGCCACTCGTCACACCGGAGTGACCATCAGCATCCCGATGGGGCCCAGGGCTATTTTGGGGCAGGAACGCACAGGAACGGCGTTCCGGCTGGCTCCTGAGTTGGCCACGCCCAGCAGGAACTCATTACCATAACAGGTCACACCTAACAGCGGAAACTCATTGGGATTGGCTACATTAGGGGTCTGTGGCCTAACATGCAAAGGAGTTTCTGCTACCAAAAAAAGCCCTGGGTTTTGACAACCAACAAGGTCAACAGAATAAGAAGCAAAAAGTGGGTGTGGCTGGATGACCACACTTCTGGTAGCATGGGGGTGTGGCCTAATATGCTAGTGAGTTCCTGCTATTGGGTGTGGCCTATTATGCTAATGATAATTCCTGCTGGGCTTTTTCTACAAAAAAAGCCCTGACAGGGCCTTTATACATGCCAAAGCGTGTCTCTCTTTTCATCCACGGAATGAACAGCTGTGTACATGGAGAGCAATCAGAGTTAAGCATTAATGTGGGGGGATGAACGAGACGCCAATATCCCTTACCTTGAATCTGCTCGTTGTTGAATTCAAGCTGGAAAAGAATTCAGAAAAAAAAGTGAGTTAATTTCCTGGAGGACGCTGGACGACCCGTTGGGATTCAAGCCCTGCAGAACCAACAGGCGATCTGTTAATTTAACAGTAGAAAGGAGCAAGAGCCCAGGACTTACAAAAAATTGTGGCCAGGGAGGAGCTTTCGCAAGCCATGGCTTGCTTCTTCAGAGACTGGACTCTCGCTCTTGTCTACTGCTAGTAAAGGTAAAGGTTCCCTTGCTCGAAAGCCAGTCGAATCCGACTCTAGGGTTGCGGTGCTCATCTCCGTTTCAAAGCCGAAGAGCCAGCGCTGTCCGAAGACATTTCCATGGTCACGTGGCCGGCATGACTAAACACCGAGGCACACGGAACGCTGTTCCCTTCCCACCAAAGTGGTACCTATTTATCTACTTGCAATTTCTTGCTTTCGAACTGCTAGGTTGGCAGGAGCTGGGACTAGAGACGGGAGCTCGCTCCATCATGCGGCACTCTCGGGTCTCGAACTGCTGAACTACTGACCTTCTACAGCCTGCAGTTCAGCGTCTTAACCACCTGAGCCACTGAAGCTACAGGCAGACGAACACGGCTCCCCATCTTGATTCATTTATTTGACTGTGTTTCGAAATGCGTCTCTGAAAATGTTCTCGTGCCAATGCTAATTTTCTGCCCTACGGCGTTTCCCCTCCACTCTAGCCTCGCTGACTCTGACGTGCACTGCACCTTTGCATTCTGAGACCCTTCTTTGCAACACCCAGCGTTGTACAATGGTTAGAGTTGTCCAACTAGGATCAGGGAGAACCCAATTTGAACCCCATTTATCTTGACATGTTGATGGGGTCTGAACTGGCGGAGACTGACCAAGAGAGAGATCTTGGAGTCGTAGTGGATAACGCACTGAAAATGCCGAGACAGTGTGCGATTGCAATAAAGAAGGCCAATGCTGTGCTGGGGATTCTGAGGAAGGGCAATTGAAAACCAATCAGCCAGTATCATCATGCCCCTGTATAAATTGATGGTGTAACCTCGTTTGGAGTATTGTGTACAGTTCTGGTCACCACACCTCAAAAAGGATATTATAGCTTTAGGGAAAGTGCAGAAGTGGGCAACTAGAATGATAAAAGAGTTGGAACGCTTCCCCCGTGAAGAAAGGTTAAAGCTCTTAGGGCTCTTTAGCTTGGAAAAACGATGGCTGAGGGGTGACGTGATCGAGGTTTATAAGACGATGCGTGGGATAGAGCAGGTTGAGAAAGAGGTACTTTTCTCCCTTTCTCACGATACAAGAACGTGTGGGCACTCCAGGAAATTGCTGAACAGTTGGGTTAGAATGGATAAAAGGAAGTCCGTCTTCACCCAAAGAGTGATTAACACATGGAATTCACTGCCACAGGAGGTGGTGGCAGCTACAAGCATGGGCGGCTTCAAGAGGGAATTAGATAAGCACAAGAGGCGGGACCCGCGATACTCGCGGGGGGGGAGGGAGTATTCCCGCCGCCAAGCTTCCCCCTCCCTCCCCCCCAGCAGCGGCAGCGGCAGCGGCAAGGCCAGCTGGCCCGCCGAGATTCCCCCTCCCCAGCAGATTCTCCCCCCCCCCGGCTCCGGCGATCCTCCTCCTTCCCCCCACCCCCCGGCTCTGGAGGCGAGGCCCGCCGAGCCCGCCGATCTCCTCCCCCCACCGGCGATCCTCCTCCTCCCCCCACCCCCCGGCGATCCCCCTCCTCCCCCCACCCCCCGGCTCTGGAGGCGAGGCCCGAGCGGCTTCCAGCCGCCGGGCCCGCCGATCTCCCCCCCCTGGCGATCCTCCTCCTCCCCCCACCCCCGGCTCCGGTGGCGAGAACTGAGCGGCTTTTAGCCGCCAGCCGCTGCAGAGTTCCCAGAGCGTTCCCTGCGCATGCGCAGGGAACGCTCTTACTTTTTTGGGGATTCTGATATCCCCCCTAGACTTTTAAACACTTTTTAGATTTTTCTGCACACGTGGGGACTGCCCCACGTGCGCAGGAAAATCTCCCTGCCCCCCAGGTGCCCCCGATGTGCGGATTTAGATATCCCCACACAGGGGGCCACTTGGGAATTAGATATATAGATATGAAGCAGATGTCCATCAGTGGGTATTAGCCACAAGGTATGGATAGGAACTCTCGGTCTGGGGCAAGGGATGCTCTGTATTCTTGGTGCTCGGGGTGGGGGGTCAACAGTGGGAGGGCTTCTAGTGTCCTGGCCCCACTGCTGGACCTCCTGATGGCACCTGATATTTTTTGGTCACTGTGTGACACAGAGTGTTGGACTGGATGGGCCATTGGCCCGATCCAACATTGGCTTCTCTTACGTTTTTATGTTCTTGTGACAACTTGCTTTCACTAGATTTAGACTGTCTCATGTTTTAGGATTCCGTACTGCTCAGAAACATGTCTAGGAGCTTTCAGTCAAGGATTGCCTTGTGGCAACCGGTAGGTGCCCAATAGCTCACCAATAGCTAACCAGTGGGCTGGGAGCCACGTCTGGCCACACCAGCCTTTTTGGACAAAGCAGAAAGAGACCCAGTGTGGTGGGAAGCCTAGGATGAAGGTATGCGAAACTCATGTTCATAACCCAACTCTGCCATGGAAGCTGGCTAGGTAACCCTGGGCCAATTGCACGCACTCAGCCTAGCCTACCTCACAAGGTTGTTGTGAGGATAAAACAAAGGAGAGGAGAACGGTGCAATGGGAAGCCACAAGGAGAAACCAAAGGGAAATTAAAGAGAAAAAGAGGGAAAGAGAGTAAGAGGAATCGATGGCTATGTCTTTAAAAAGCGAATTTCGGGGAAAAGCGATTTCACTCCCCGTAACAGCGCTAGTGCCCTCTTTCACAAACACACACACACACACACAATGGGGCACGTAGCTACATCTCAGCATTACAAATGGGGTCATGTTCAGTGTTCCCTCTAAGCTGAGTTAGTGTGAGCTAGCTCACAGTTTTTTCGCCTCCGTCTCACACATTTTTGCCTTAGCTCTGGAAGGGATGGCTCCAGAGCAACTAGTTTACGCACTAGTCAAATTGCTCACTCACAACTTTATTGCCAGTAGCTTACAAAGTCGAATTTTTGCTCACAAGACTCCACAGCTTAGAGGGAACATTGGTCATGTTCCTCTCCGCTGACACTCGTATGCCACACGAGGCCAACGGAACAGCTGTTCCAAAAGGCCCATTTCCCCCGAGCACAATTTTTTTCCCCCAAGGACTCTAACGGCGCCCAGCTCCTTAAGCTTGCGGTTGTGCTTTCTTGTCCTTTTGAGCCTTAAACTGAGCTGACATTGGAGGTTTTGGCACATAAGATGATCGCCTCCCTCCTTTGACTGAGAACATCCCCCCCCAATTCCTGTCCCATGGCCTGGGGTGGGGAGTTAGTCTGGAGCACCAGCAGAGGAGAGCGACAGCCCTCTGGGAGGAACGAGATGGGGTTTTTGGCAAGCTGCACCACCAGAAATGTAAAACATTTCTAGCGACAGGCCCTTCCCCGGCTGATGGCCTTCGGAAACATGAGCCTGGATCCTCAAACGGCAACCTCCGAAATCTGGCTGCTTCGTCTCTTCCCCGGGGCTGCCAGCCAATCAGAAAAAATCAAGCCTAGCTTGGGTTGCCAGTTCTGGGTTGGGAAATTCCTGGAGGAATTGGGGGTGGAGCCTGGGGGACGGTGGGGTTTGGGGAGGGGAGAGACCTCAATGGGGTTTAGTGCCATTATATTATATTATATTATATTATATTATATTATATTATATTATATTATATTATATTGTATTGTATTGTATTGTATTGTATTGTATTGTATTGTATTGTATTGTATTGTATTGTATTGTATTGTATTGTATTGTATTGTATTGTATTGTATTGTATTATATCATATCATATCATATCATATCATATATCATATCATAGCATTGGAAAAAGTGCAGAGAAGGGCAACTAGAATGATAAAAGGGTTGGAACACTTTCCCTATGAAGAAAGATTAAAGCGCTTGGGGCTCTTCAGCTTGGAGAAACGACAGCTGAGGGGTGACATGATCGAGGTTTATAAGATTATGAATGGGATTGAGCAGGTTGAGAAAGAAGTCCTTTTCTCCCTTTCTCACAATACAAGAACTCGTGGGCACTCCATGAAATTGCTGAGCAGTTGGGTTAGAACAGATGAAAGGAAGTCCTTCTTCACCCAAAGAGTAATTAACACATGGAATTCACTGCCACAGGAGGTGGTGGCAGCTACAAGCATGGACAGTTTCAAGGGGGAATTAGATAAACATCTGGAGCAGAAGTCCATCAGTGGCTATTAGCCCCAGGGTATAGATGGGAACTCTCAGTCTGGGGCAGGTGATGCACTCTATTCTTGGCGCTGGAGGGGGCAGCAGTGGGAGGACAGCTATTATCCTGGCCCCACTGCTGGACCTCCTGATAGCACGTGGTACTTTTGACCGCTGTGTGACAGAGTGTTGGACTAGATGGGCCATTAGCCTGATTCAACATTGGCTTATCTTATGTTCTTATGCCATAGATCCCACCTTCCAAAGCAGCTGTTTTCTGCAGAGGAGCAGATTGCTGTGGTCTGAGGAAAGGGTGTGATTCCGGGAGATCCCCAGACCCCACCTGGGGGTTGGCAACCCAAAACCAAGCTGGCCAAGACTGTTTCCTTCTGGGCCTAGCTGCCCCAAAAGCAAACAACGAGCTGGAATCTCCCCCACCCAGCCTCTCAGCTCTGTTGTTGCCAGTCTCCAGGTCTCCTGGAATACAATGCTCATAAGAACATAAGCACATAAGAGAAGCCAGTTGGATCAGGCCAATGGCCCATCCAGTCCAACACTCTGTGTCACACAGTGGCCAAAAATACCAGATGTCATCAGTGGGGCCAGGACACCAGAAGTCCTCCCACTGTTGCCCCCTCCCAAGCTCCAGGAATACAGAGCATCCCTTGCCCCAGACCGAGAGTTCCTATCTATATCTCGTGGCTAATAGCCGCTGATGGGCCCCTGCTCCATATGTTTATCTATAAGAACATAAGAGAAGCCAATGTTGGATCAGGCCAAGGGCCCAGCCAGTCCAGCACTCTGTGTCAACCAGTGGCCCAAAATACCAGGTTTCATCAGGAGATCCACCAGTGGGGCCAGTACACTAGAAGCCCTCCCACTGTTGACCCCCTCCCAAGCACTAAGAATACAGAGCATCACTTGCCCCAGAGTCCCTATCTATACCCTGTGGCTCATAGCTACTGATGGATCTCTGCTCCAGATGTTGATCCAATCCCCTCTTGAAGCCGTCCATGCTTGTAGCCACCACCCCCTCCTGTGGCAGTGAATTCCATGTGCTAATCACTCTTTGGGTGAGCAAAAATCCTACTTGGTGAGTTACTGGCATTAAAGTTGTGAGTGAGCAGTTTGGCCACTGCATAACTTCGTTTGCTCTGTAGCCATCCTTCTTGAGCTAAGACAAAAACATGTGAATCGGAGGCTAAAAAACTGTGAGCTAGCTCACACTAACTCAGCCCAGAGGGAACACAACAGAGAGGAGTTCCCCTGGAGAAAACGGCTGCTTTGGAGGGCGGACTCCGTGGCCTTACAGCCCACTGTGGTGCCTTCTATGGACTAGCCCCTCGGCGCATAATGTGCCTTTTCTGTGTGCAGGGTGCATTGGCCTGCTCCCACTGGGTTGTCTTCTATTTTTATAACTCCACATTCTGCATTGTTTAATGTACCGTGTCTAACACCTTTTTGCTTTGTTTCACATTTCCGCACTCCTCGTCTGATAGATGTCATGTTCTATTGATCACTTTGATTTACACTGTGTAATCTACCTCGGCCCCGACCTGGACGGTCCGAGAAGAAGAAGAAGAAGAAGAAGAAGAAGAAGAAGAAGAAGAAGAAGAAGAAGAAGAAGAAGAAGAAGAAGAAGAAGAAGAAGAAGAAGAAGAAGAAGAAGAAGAAGAAGAAGAAGAGATTGGATTTATCCCTCACCCTTCACTCAGAGTCTCAGAGCAGCTTACAAACTCCCTTCCCTTCCCCTCCCCACAACAGACACCCTGTGAGGGAGGTGGGGCTGAGAGAGCTCTGACAGAAACAGCTCTTTTTCAAGAACAGCTGTGCCAGAGCTTGTGACTGACCCAAGGTCACATCAGCAGGTGCAAGTGGAGGAGTGGGGAATCACACCCGGTTCTCCCAGATTAGAGTCTGTGCACTTTTAAACACGGGAATGAAGCAGAACAGCACGGGTTGACTACGGGTGGGGAATGCCAGGCAGATGTGCTTGTGTGAACGCCCCCTTTAATCCTCTTGGGAAACATGGCTGAAATGTGGCTATAGCGGGGCAAACGGCCAGTCTGAACTCAGCCATAATGTTCTTTAGGTGTTTGTACTATAATGTGTATGTATAAGATACACTAGGGTCTCTATTGTATTTAAATCAATACATGAAGCCATAAGTACATATTAGTAGAGTGTGTTTTGTTTTAACATGGTGGGTTTTTTATCTTTGTCTCACCCGGGGGCTGGCAACTCTTGATGGGACCTGGTTGAACTCAAAATACTCTGCTTTAATTGTTCTGTCCGTGGTTGATAACTGGGAGCTGGTTAATGAGGGTATTCAGGGACAGTCAAATCCATGGGACGAACGGGCTATTTCAGGGAGCTTGGGGCCACCAAATTATCACTGGGGGATCCTCTAATTGAGCATGCAATTTGAGAAAATGAAGGGTGAGAGAAGGCGAGCTTACATGGAGAGAATAATGCAATGTAAATCGCCCAGACTAAGTGAGGTATGAAATTTAATATTGGAATGGAAGCCAGCCCAGAAATAATCATAGCGCCTGGACGCCTTTCCCTTTCCCAGGGAATCCCCCGTGCTTTAAGCAAATTGAAATCTGCTGCTAAATGAGTTTTAACAAGAAGAAGAAGAAGAAGAAGAAGAAGAAGAAGAAGAAGAAGAAGAAGAAGAAGAAGAAGAAGAAGAAGAAGAAGAAGAAGAAGAAGAAGAAGAAGAAGAAGAAGAAGAAGAAGAAGAAGAGGAGGAGATTGGATTTATACCCCACCCTTCGCTCCGAGTGGTTTACAAACTCCTTTCCCTTCCCCTCCCCACAACAGAGGTAGGCAGGGCTGAGAGAGCTCTGACAGAAACTGCTCTTTTTCAAGAACAGCTCTGACAGAACACTGGCTTGCCCAAGGTCATCCAGCAGCTGCAAGTGGAGGAGTGGGGAATCAAACCCGGTTCTCCCAGATTAGAGTCTGCACACTTTACCACTACGCCAAACTGCACTGTGGAAGGCTCAGTTCTGTGGCTTGTCTGGATGATGAGCCCATTTGCAGAATAGCTTGATCCTGCCACATCTCAGGAGCTAAGCAGGGTCAGTCCTGGTTAGCATTTGGGTGGGAGAACACCAAGGAATATCAGGGTGATTATGCTGAGGAAGGCAATGGCAAACCACCTCCGAACATCTCTTGCCTTGAACACCCTACATGGTCACTGCAACTCCGCTGTGACCTGATGGCACTTTTCTCCACCACATATTCTTTCTTAGAATCATAGAATGTTAAGAGTTGGAAGGGACCTTGCAGGTCATCTAGTCCAACCCCCGGCACTCTGCAGGAGCATAGCCGAAAGATAGCCCTACAACGTACCCAAAAGATGGTCGTCCAGCCTCCGCTTGAAAACATCCAGGGAAGGAGCATCCACCACCTCCCGAGGCAGACTGTCCCACTGCTCAGCCACTCTTACAGTTAGGAAGTTTCTCCTGATATTTAGCCAGTAACGACTCTCTTGTCATTTCCACCCATTTGATCTAGTCTTGCAATCTGGAGCAAGGGAGAATAGATCTGCTCCATCTTCTACATGGCAGCCCTTCAGATACTGGAAGACTGCCATCCTGTCCCCTCTAAGCCTTCTCTTTTCCAGACTAAACAGACCCAACTCTTTCAGGCTTTCCTCCTAAGACTTGGATTCCAACCCTCTCCCCATCCTGGTCGCCCTCTTCTGGACACGCTCGAGCTTGTCAACACCCTTCCTAAAGTGTGGTGCCCAAAACTGGACACAGTACTCCAGGTGAAGCCTGACCTTCTTCCCAACCTTCTTTGCATGCCCCAGGTCCTGTGCCTCACAGGGAAGAATGGATCAAGGTAGGTAGACGTGTTGGTCTGAAGCAACAGAAGAAAGCTAGAGTCTGACGGCACCTTGAAGACCAACCAAGTTTTATCCAAGAGGTGAGCTTTTGTGTGTGCGTGCACTTCATAAAGACGATGGAATTACAGGTCACAGTTGTATATACAGGAGTGGTTTGTTGAATGAGCATGCAAAATAGTGAGGACACTGTTTTTTTTACCGGAACAAAAGAATGACAAGCTTAGTTCTGTTTCGGTTCATAGAATCATAGTATCATAGACTCACAGAGCTGGAAGGGGCTGTACCGACCATCTAGGCCAACCCCCTGCCCAATGCGGGACCAGCCTAAAGCATTGGGGGAGGGACAGCATAGGTAATAAATATGTTAGAACTGGAGATCGATGTGCCCTAATTTGTGAGAATCCCGTCCTTAGACCCCCTTCCATCTCCTTTCAAGCACGGAGGCAAACTTCACGGGATTTAAATCTACCATTGCAAATTATATTACATATTCAATTATATTCTTGCTCAGAGTAGTAATAACCAGGGCTATTTTGGGGCAGGAACACACAGGAACGAAGTTCCGGCTGGCTCCCGAGTTGGCCACGCCCAGCAGGAACTCATTAGCATAACAGGCCACACCCAACAGCAGAAACTCATTCGGATTGGCTGCATTAGGGGTGTGCGGCCTAACATGCAAAGGAGTTCCTGCTAAAAAAAAAAGCCCTGGGTTTTGACAACAAACAAGGTAAACAGAATAAGAAGCAAAAGGTGGGTGTGGCTGGATGACCACGCTTCTGGTAACATGGGGGATGTGGCCTAAAAATGCTAATGAGCTGTGCTGTCGGGGTGTGGCCCAATATGCTAATGAGTTTCTGCTGATGGGTGTGACCTATTATGCTAATGAGTTCCTGCTGGGCTTTTTCTACCAAAAAAAGCCCTGGTAATAACATTCTGCTTCAATAAAACATGGAGTTAACTGACATAATCCTTTTCCTGGGAGTGAGTGAAGGTTTTCCGGGCATGGAGCTGAGACCACAGGAAAAGCTTCATCCATTGAGTTGTCCAGAGCCAGAGGAAGAAAACACATGGTGCCCCGATCTCCTGGGACATCCGCAAATAACGTGTTCTATTTTGGACACTGACAAAGGCAGAAGAAAATGAACAGGAGCCAGGTAAACAGAGAGACGAGAGGGACAGTTGTCCGGCTATTAAAAGCCCAATTTTCTCCACCACCACCCTGCCATATGCCAAGGCAAAGAACAGACTGTTCCTCTGGAGATATACCGGGCGCGAGACATATAAATGCAAAGGAAAACGAGCGAGTGAGAAGACCCTGTGACGTCAACGTTACGCTCGCCGTCTCTGCAAATATTGGACCAGGGACGGGGCATTATTAGCAAGTTGTATGTTTTAAGCCCTGGGTCACTCATGCGGCAGAAGAAGGCAGGTGGCACGAACGCCGATAATGAATAACAGCAGAGCTTCCGCCTCCATCTTTTCTGGCAGGCTGGCTTGGGAAGGGAAACAGAGATCACACCACAAGGGCCGAGTCCTTTCTTGCTCTGCTGCTCTTCTGAAGTGCGGTACTGAAGATTACACCTTCTCTCTCTAGCCTGTCCTAGCAGGTGGGAGCTCTCCCAGTGGGGGGCACAGAACAAGTATGGAGCAGAAGTCCATCAGTGGCTATTAGCCACAAAGTCTAGATAGGAACTCTGGGGCAAATGATGCTCTGTATTCTTGGTGCGGAAGGGGGCAACTTATGTTTTTATGTCCTTATGAAAGTAGGCTGTGTGAAAACTGCCACCTGAGATCCTGGAGAGCTTTTGCCAATCTGAGTAGACAAGTACCAATCTTGATAGATCAGTGGCATAGGCGTGAGTTTGACATGCTTTCTCCAGCTGGGTTCCTGGCCATTTGCAAAGCCGACAAAGGATTTCCGCGCCATAGCCGAGACTCCTTTAAAGTGGCAGCTCCTTGTGTCCTTAACCGGAGAAAAGCTAGTTGGAAACGTCCCAAGTAAGTATCTCATTCTCAGCTGGAGAAGGTTCACTTGCCACCTGCTGGGAGCATAAATAATCCTACTGGGGGAACTGTGAGTGAGAACGACACTTCTCAGTATGGTAGAATGGGGGTAGTCCTTAGATGGAAGGGGTTGGTGGGTTAAGGTTGGTTTTATTCCATTTCTAGCCCTCTCATAAGAACATAAGAGAAGCCAATGTTGCATCAGGCCAATGGCCTATCCAGTCCAACACTCTGTCACACAGCGGCCAAAAATACCAGGTGCCATCAGGAGGTCCAGCAGTGGGGCCAGGGCACTAGAAGCCCTCCCACTGCTGCCCCCTCCAGCACCAAGAATAGAGGGCATCACCTGCCCCAGACTGAGAGTTCCCATCTATACCCTGTGGCTAATAGCCACTGATGCACTTCTGCTCCAGATGTTTATCTAATTCCCTCTTGAAACTGTCCATGCTTGTAGCTGCCACCACCTCCTGTGGCCGTGAATTCCATGTGTTAATCCCTCTTTGGGTGAAGAAGTATTTCCTTTTATCTGTTCTAACCCGACTGCTCAGCAATTTCATGGAGTGCCCACGAGTTCTTGTATTGTGAGAAAGGGAGAAAAGGACTTCTTTCTCAACCTGCTCAATCCCATTCATAATCTTATAAACCTTGATCATGTCACCTCTCAGCCGTCGTTTCTCCAAGCTAAAGAGCCCCAAGCGTTTTAACCTTTCTTCATAGGGAAGGTGTTCCAACCCTCCTATCATTCTAGTTGCCCTTCTCTGCACTTTTTCCAATGCTATAATATCCTTTTTGAGATGTGGTGACCAGAACTGTACACAGTATTCCAAATGAGGGCTCACCAATGATTTATACAGGGGCATGATGATACTGGCTGATTTGTTTTCAATTCCCTTCCTAATAATTCCCAGCATACTCTCCCTGCACAGCAGGCTCAAAGCAGAGCACAACAAAGAGAAACGCAAACAATTAATTTAACACAGGGCCTTTTTTTTGTAGAAAAAGTCTAGCAGGGACTCGTTAGCATGATAGACCACACCCAACGACAGAAATACGTTAGCATATTAGGCCACACCCCTGACAGCACAGCTCCCTCCCAGGATTGGCTTCTCCAGGTGCCCTGCGGCTTGCGAGGCTCCTGGGGAACCTGGGGGGGGCTGTAGGCGTGGCCAACTCAGAAGGCAGCCGGAACGCCGTTCCTGTGCGTTCCTGCCCCAAAATAGCCCTGATTTAACATACGTAAAGCATCAAAACGTAACACAATCAATTAAAACCTACAGACATCAGATGCTTGATTAGTACTACCAACAGATGGCGATCTGTAGCACAGTTGTCAGGTCCCAACCCTACCTAGGTGTGCCGTAGATGGAATAGCATGCATGCAAGGGAGTTGTGTTAGGGTTGCCCTCTCTGGCTTGGAGAATTCCTGGAGATCTGGGAGTGGAACCTGGGGATGGAGGGGTTTGGGGACTCTGAAGGAAATGGCTGCTCTGGAGGGGGGAACTCTAGGGCAATATACCCCACTGAGGTCCCTCCCCAGGCTTAGTCCCCAAAATCTCCAGGAACTTCCCAGCCCAGACTTGACAAACCTACACAGGTCCATAGCACTCCTTCCTGCCCTGCCCTGGATAGCCCAAGCTAGCGCGGTCTCATCAGATCTCAGAAGCTAAGAAAAGTTGGCCCTGGCTAGTATTTGGAAGAGTGACCTCCAAGGAATACCAGGGGTGTGACACAGAGGCAGACAATGGCAAAACCACCTCTGAAACATCTTCTGCCTTTTTAAAAAAAACAAGTCTAGCTTGCCACCTAGTGGTACATAATGCTAAAAGAACTGGAACTCCAAGCTGCCAGACAGTCTTAGGATCACCCGGCTATTCTACACCCAATGTCATATGATAATTAATTAATTAGCACTCCTTCCTTTCTCCTTCCCCAGAAACCTTCAAATACAGTGTAGCAACTCACCAGGGCTTAACGGAATGTTTTAAACTTGTTTCCCACACAAATTCATAAAGCTCTTCTAGGCATGCGTGACTTGTGGGGCTGTGACTAGAGATGCCTCTGGGGCTTCTGGGTAGGAGGCCAGAGCCATGGCAATGATGGTGGCTGTGAAAGAATGGACTTGCAAAGCCTTCCTTGTTGCTTCTGGTTGGCCCCTGGGAAGCCACAGAAAACATGAGGCCATCCCAGGTCTCCACTTCCTGACGTTGACCCTTGCCCTCTCTGCACCCCAGGGTTCCAAAACCGAACTGTGCACTTGCTGCTGGCAATAGCTCTGAGAAGATGTGCTACTGAATGGAGTCATAATATAGTGTTCTGTACCTGTGTTGCCTTTTAAAGGTTACACCCACTTGCTGCACCAGCCTGCTTTGTCCCATGACCTAGCATGGGGAAGATTGAAAGCCACTCTGCACATTCCAGCTACCATTCTCCACTGCCCCTCTCCATTACTAAATTTAAGATAGCAAGACCAAAAAGGCATGGTATGGCCCAAGAGCAGACTGCAAGCAAACATAATAGAAGACAGTTGAATAAAAGAATACACAAGTTCTGTTCTAGCTTGCGGGCTGAGCAAGGGATCAAAGAAAAGGTGAAAACACCCGGTCCTCTGTCTCTATGCTGTGTGTGTGTTAAGGTATGTCAAGTTGCTTCTGACTTATGGCGACTCTAAGGGCTATTTTTGTAGAAAAAGCCCAGCAGGAACTCATTAGCATATTAGGCCACACTCCTGACAGCACAGCTCACTAGCATATTAGGCCACACACCCATGTTAACAGAAGTGTGGTCATGCAGCCACATCCACCTTTTGCTTCTTATTCTGTTTACTTTGTTGTCAAAACCCAGGGCTTTTTTTTGGAGCAGGAACTCCTTTGCATGTTAGGCCACACACCCCTCATGTAGCCAATCCTCATGAGTTTCTGCTGTTGAGTGTAGCCTATTATGCTAATGAGTTCCTGCTGGGCGTGGCCAACTCAGGAGCCAGCCGGAACTCCGTTCCTGTGCATTCCTGCCCAAAAATAGCTCTGGTGACCCTATATACCTACCCTACTATCTCTCTCTCTCTACACTAGGTACGTCCTAATTGATGCTTACTTTCCAACATACTAGCTTTACTTAAATTGCAGTACTTTAAAGTTCTTTATTATCAGATCTCCTTTGGGGTCTTTTCTCTGTTGTCCCTGATATATGGACAAGCTGGACTCCCTAAGGAAAAGCTTAGTTCTGCACAGTATATGGCTAACAAGTTAGAACCCACAGAAGAAGTGAATTCTTCCTTGTCTCCTGAGAATCTATAGTCTAGCATGGGGAATACATCCCACCTGGGTGCCCCCGAAGGAAAAGTTTACATTCTAGCCATTGGCTTTTAGAAGTTTCTGTCCCTTTTGGGTGTGATCTGGTAGCAGGGTATGAGATAGTAAGCCATTGTCTTGCTTTCGCCAGAGCCTTTAGCATAATTAAGAGCTCGAGTACTCTGTACTAGGAGTTCAACAACTCCTGTGTTCAGCACCATCCCTTCTGCCAGCTACTAGTCTGCAGCTGAGGTCCTGCATGTACTGAATCATAGAACCATAGAGTTGGAAGCAGTGTTCCCTCTAAGCTGAGTTAGTGTGAGCTAGCTCACAGGTTTTTAGCCTCTGGCTCACTCATTTTTGTCTTAGCTCAGCAGGGATGGATCCAGAGCAAATTAATTTATGCAGTAGCCAAATCGCTCACTCACAACTTTAATGCAAATCACTCACAAAGTAGAATTTCTGCTCACAAGACTCCACAGCTTAGATGAAGCATTGGTTGGAAGGGATCTCCAGAGTCAAGTCCAAACCCCTGCATAATGCAGGAAATTCACAAATACCTCCCCTCCCCACACACACACAATGTCCCCTGCTCCATGCCCAGAAGATGGCAAAAAACCTCCAGGCCTGGAGAAAAATTGCTTCCTGACCCCAAAGAGGC